>CM062819.1:1788598632-1788781132 GCA_031772625.1 Pinus tabuliformis
GATTTATTTTTATTGCGTACCATCTTGCATCTCCAATTTATAAATTAGCACAGTGCAAATATAATTTTGTATGACATCCAACATAAACATTGTTTTGTAACACGTGATATAGATAACATTTGAAGAGGAACTCCTTTGTTGAAGGTATTAACTAGTCCAGCTAATGTTCTTAGGTGGTCAGAATTTTTTAATGGTAAAATCAATATTTCATAGTCATATTGCATAGTAATATGTAAGTTGAGTAATTTTGTCACTAATAATTTTTCTCATATGGTTTATTTATATGCAGGTGTTTTATGGAAATTTAATTTTAAACATGTAACTATTTTCTTTCTTTATAAAAGGTCAAAATACCTTGTATCCAATGTTTACTAACTAGTATGTTAATCTAGTTGAAATATTAATTTAAAATATATTTTTCTATACAAAATTATAATAGTAGAGCAATAACTTTTTTGGTTATAGATGATTCACGAAGTGGTAGAAACACAATCTACTACCTCAAGGAAATAAATTTTTAAGTTTGTTCATGGGAGGGACATTAAGGAATCATCAATAATGTAAAAGCTATTCATTGTTGTTTATTAACTTGATTATTTAAGAATATAATTTTTCAATCTAACTAGGTATGTTTTGAATTTAGGTGTATTGACTTTAAAGCTTTCTCAATCTCACACATAACTATCACACCTCAGAGTTATATAGCTATGTCAAATCTCATCAAAATGGTTAGTATAACTATTATTGCTATAAGTTTAATGGAAGAAACTCACATAATAGAAGTGACCACTCATGAGATCATATAAAGTAATGTTTTATATTTATTTATAAAGCAATGTGTTCTATGAACATGCAACATGCCTCATTGGAGTTAGTTTCTAGTTCGACCATCAAGCCTTTTCACATTCCTATAAATCCTTGTTTTGTTCAATTGATGGGATTTAATCTCACAGAATTCCTTGTTTGTCTATGCATTCTCATATTGGTGATTTGATCGTCATCAACAAGCTCTACTCATAGGTGCTTTACAAGTGGTTAAAATTTACAAGTTACATGCATATGTTGATCATGTTATCCTTGAACCATGTGTCTCGCTAGTTAAAAAACTAGCAATTGTAGCCATCAGTAAGAGTATTACATCCTCCCACCACATCATCACCTACATATGTATTTTACTGATCTTTTCTAATGTGTTTATGCACAATGCTATTTTTTCCCATTCTCTTACCACTATATCCACAATTTGCTTCAATGAAGCCAATGTATTACAACCTACTATTGGTGTACATATTATGGGGATATCTTCCACCAATGAAACTACTATGATCACATATCTTGTTATTATTTTATATGTGATTAGTTAAACAATGCATATTATTAATATTAGATAATCAAATTATGCATCTGACTAGCTTGACACTCTAACCAATCATAGGGTTATCTAGTCACTCTAGTGTGCCTACACATGGTGACATATTTTGTCTTCAATTATGTGACACACGTGGTACTTATTCCCATGATTTTTGTGATCTAATAATGTAATGGCCTGAAGTATGGGACCACATATCTATAATCTAAGAGGAAATAGGAAAGAAGAACCCAAGTGGGATTAGTGAGCACCTTAAATTAATTTTCTGGTGTAAATAATGAGAAAAGAAGAGGAAGAGTCCAAGAGGAATATTGAGAGACCCCTGGGAAAATCATAAAAAACAGAATGTGAAACAATATGGGGTTGGACCTCTTCTTGGTAGATCTCATAAGAAAAGACAGAATAAGTTATGGGTTAAGGGGATGGGATTTCCCTGAGAGAAAGAATTGTGACTGAAAGAGAAAGAGGAGATGGGATTGAGTGCTTAGCATGAGCTGATAAAACCCTCATGGAGTTCTTTGTACAATTGATAAACCACTCTAGGTTCTTGATAGGTCTGCTAAACCACACGCATACAAGTGCTTTCTAAGTCTAATAAACCACATGAAAAACATTGCTTGCAAGGTCTGATAAACCACATGTACAAGGGTGCTTGTTGTGGGATGTTAAGCCACTCATAGAGTTCTTGCCACAACTGATAAACCACCCATTATTGTCTATTTTTACTATGCTTAACTAGATGATAAACCACCTAGGGTGTTTGATGTGAGGTGATAAACCACTCATGGAGTGCATGTTACAACTAATAAACTTCCCTTATTATGGATTATGTTGTTCTTGACTAGTTGATTAATCACCCATGATGCTTGTTTTGAGTTGATAAACCACTCATAGAGTGTTTTCTATAGCTAATAAACCATCCTTTTTATGGATTTTGTTATGGTTGACTAGGTAATAAACCACCCATTGTTATAATTTCCCATCCTTTGTGTCCCGAAGATGGATTTCTGCAAAGGATGTTGAGAAATACATTCTCATTAGATCATGAATCTGGCTCTGGGGTCACTATTGTATGTAATGTTGGCTACAATAGGTCTATGTTTCGGTAGAAAATTGAAGTCCCATTTGCAATTTCCTTTCTTTTTTGAATTTGTAACAAAAATAGCTCTAAGTTGAAAGTTGTGAATTTAAAGAAATTTCCTTGTAAATCTTGCATGATATCATTGCATGAGTCCTAGTAATTGCATTTCATGAATATTTTATGAATTATGTTTAGAATCCTTTTCCATGCAGTAGTGTGGTTCTTGTCTGAAAATGAAATTCTTGTAAGGTTGGTGAAAATGTTGATTATGTCCATGTATATATATATATATATATATATATATATATATATATATATATATATATATATATATATATATATATATATATATATATATATATATATATATATATATATATATATATATATATATATATATATATATGGTTTATACTTGTAATAGAAATGGAAAGAGGGATTCCCTACTATTTTGTGAAATATTGACGTTTTGGTGGCATTCTTGGCACTGTATGCCTCCCACTTGATATTAAGACCTTTCTATGCTTCAATTTTTCTCAAAGGAACCCTACGGGACCCTATTACGCTGGATGGGCAAGTGCCTGGCCTGTATGGACAACTCCATGTATCATGTTTTATATCTCATCCATTAACAACTCTGAGATAATTTACTTATAGGAAGCTCAAGAGGGATAGCATCATGTGTTCTTAGTAGGACCATAAGGGCGATAACCAAATTCTATCGTAAGTCAAAACCCTTATAGAACCACTGTGCCTAAACCATGGTCATAAACATTCGCAAATGGCTCAAATTGAAAGGCCTTTTACTTAACCCATTTAACCTCATTCATGATTCAACCGGATTTACCAAGTCGAGTATAGGTTGGCTCTATGGTCAGATGATCAGGTGCTAAGTATTTTGCTCAAAAATCAAAGTTCTCAGAATGGCTTGAAACCTGAACGACCGCGTCCATCTCAAAAAAAATATCCTAACGCAAATTGTTTTGTCGAAAACTCAGGTTGTATGAGAAAGTTATTGTGTTTTGATTTCTTTGCTAAGCAAGCAAAATTTGCAAAAAAAAATGCCTAGTCTGTTGACATGGTAGGTGACTAGGCATGGTCAATGGTTTTCAATGATGAATCCTAGGAGGACAGGAGGCATCATTTGATTGGGTTGTACAGTGGTGTGTTGGAACAATGTTATTAGTTTATTTAAGTACCAATGGACGAATGCCACATGGCAATCCTAGAGGCCACCATGTGGCACCTCCCAACGACCTAAACAAAGTTCACTTCAACAAAAATTTGGTAGAAGTTGGGGTCAAACCCACAACCTCCGGCATAAAAACCATACACCTTAACCACCTTCGCTACTGGGTAGTTCTTACCATGTATGATCTCTGCATATATTTAAAGTCAGGCGGTGTGGGGTTGGCAGTTAGGGGAGGGCCAGACCTCTCCCATGTGAAAACAATGTTACAAACTGCAAACGGTTACAGGTTATGTTATCCGGTGACTATCCACCAAACACCGCAACAGTCACATGTGAACACAAACATACAAGACACATACAATTTGTGTTAAACCAATGGCTCCAACCCAAACACCACATGTGAATGCAAGGTTGTAACATAAAATAGTTAGGCGGTGGCTCCAAAACCGCGCAAGTTAATTCACATTACGTGTCACAGCCCACGAAAAAACCATTGGATTTCAGGGTCGTAGTTAACACTAATTGCAGGATTTAAATTAATTAATCTGGGTTTAAGGCAATGAAGCATAGTTTAACGACTAGTTTACTCCAAGTTTAGTATGGTGAAAGTTTGGCAGTGCCCCCAAATTCGGGCCTCCCTCCAAATTTAGTGCTCTAACTAGATTCATTCCAGATTTAGCAGAGATTTTCTAGGAAAACGCTGTCTCAGTCATAGAGAAGGAAATATTCAACCAAATGGAGCTCAAAAAGAGGTTTTCTTGGCTAATTTGGACATTCTGAACACATTGGTGTAGGTATCAGGAGTCGCAGATCTTTGTAAAACAACATTTTGCCACATTAAGCTAATATAAAGGCCCAAGCCATGGAAGTTGGACCAAGGAGATGTAGCCCAGGAGGGGTTAACTCCATCATCAAAACATTGTGCTAAAGTGTCTCTTTGATAGTTTTCTATACTTTGAATGTATACTATTCAGTATTTATGTTTGAAGCTATTTTACTAATAAATGTCATTTTAAACTTAAGGAAATTTACCTATTTACATGCACAAACAACTAAGTAAACCCCAGTACAAGAAGAAATAAGCAAGTATATGTTTAGAAATCAGTAATCATTATTAGCACAACAAAAATAATCATACAAAAATATATGAAGTTGGTATTAGAGCAAATATTGATTTTCTTAATTGCTTGAGTTTGTGCAATTAGGGTTTTTATGGTTGCAAAATTTTGATGCTTACAAGGTTAAAGTTGCAGAAAGGAGAAGGTAAGCTATTGGTTGCAACTCCTGAGGTAATGCAGAGAAGAAGGAGAGCCACAAGGCCACAATCTCCACCACCCAAAGTTCCAATTCCAGCTGCACTTGAAATTACTCAAGTTTTTCCTTCAACTGAGATTGAAGAGGTACAAGTAGTACCAATTTCTGAGCCTGAATCCACAGCCATTATGTCTTGGAGAAAGAGAGACTAAAGGTCCTTCCTTAGAAGAGGAAGAATTCAAGAAAGATTTCTTCACTTTAACTGACATTGTTAAAGTCCTGTATGAAGAGAGGAACACTAGAATGGTTGGAGAGAGTTCTAAAACTCCACGTGGAGAAGGAAGCTCAGAGGACAAAAAATATGAGAAGAAGGATTCCAAAGGGAGTGGTGGAAAGAAACCTCCATCTCCAACATCCTCATTATCTTCCCCATCATCTTCATCATCTCACACATCATCATCTTCCACTACCACCACTGAAACTGCCCATATTCATTCAAAAACCCAAAATGAAAGACTCCATTACTTAAATTGGACATAAATTCGAACTTCCCATGCATAATGGAGAGGTGAATGCAGAAAAGTTTGACAACTGGATTCAACAGTTGGAGTTATACTGTAGAATTCAGAACCTTCAAGAAGATGACATTAAAATCGAGTTGTCTTCACTGAGGTTGGAAGGAGCAGCACTAGTTTGGTGGGAAGCAAAGACTCAAGAGGAAATGTGAATCTATGGTAAGATATCCATAACTTGGGTTGAATTTGTTTTTGCAATTAGAAGGAATTTTATCCTTTAGCCTATATGCAAAAAAGCATTATGAGTTGGCAGAATTTTAGGCAGCTTAAAGGCCAAACAGTCCAAGATTATACACAGGAGTTTAGGAAAATGGCTTTGTTGTTAGTAGTGAATTTGAATTCCCAAGATACACCATTGAAATATATTGGGGGTTTACATTCCTATTTGAAACATACTATTCTTATGTTCAATCCAAACAATTTAGATGAGGTATGTGTGCGAGCCATGTACCTTGAATCTAGAGGAAAGAACATTCAGGAAGAGGGTAATAAGAGGAAGCCATTCAAGGGTAAGGAGAAATAAAATGGTAGAAAATGGAAGGGAAAGAAAAATTCAAGTGTGAAGAAAGAAGGGGATAAAATCACATGCAAATACTCTTCCAAAGAGGGGCATGATGAAGCCCACTGGTAGAAATTGCATCCTAAATTAAGGCCTAAGAAACAAAACAATATGGGAAAACAAAAGATGACCGCTACCACACAACATGACCTTGATTCAGATTTTGGTTATGAGACCAAGTTTCAGTCATGGTTACAAAAGGGAAAGAGTCTGTTACAGGGACTAGTTCATCACATAGTCAAAACAACACTCCAAATGAACAATCAAGAATAGAGTTGTTTCACGTAAGAGTGATTTCAAATCATACAAAGATTGATGCATTATTTGATAGTGGGTGACAATCAAACTTGATTTCAGAAAACTTGGTTAAAAAAATAAACCTTGAAACTGTACCTCATCATAAGCCATATCCATTGAGTTGGATAGTTAACAATGCAAACCTACATTTTACAAGGAAGTGTTTATTCAAGTTCGCCATTACTGAAAAGTTAATTGATGAAGTTGAGTTAGATGTAGTTCCACTTGACATCTTAGGAATCATTTTGGGTACTCCTTATTTGTATGATAGGAAAGCAATATTTTATCGCCATGACAACAAATACATATTGCTCAAGAATGGGGTGGAGTACATAGTGAGAGCTCATCACAAAAAGATGAACATTTCTTTGGTTAATGCAGGGAAGATGAAGAGACTAGTAAATGAAAATAAAAATTTTGTGCTTCTCATGATCAAGAAAAAGAATGATATTAATTATGAATCTTTTGAATTTTTTGATGATAAATTGAAATCTGATTTGTTTGATGTGGTAAGCAAGCATGGCGAGATGTTTCAGGAACCAAAGGGGTTACCTCCTAAGAGGGGAATTCAGCATGAGATTTAGTTGCAACAAGATGTTGCACTTCCAAACGTGTTCCAAACATAGGCATGTATCCCATTTTGATTATGGAGGGCTTGGAAATAAAAAATAAAATTCAGGAATTGTCGAACAAAGGTATCATACGCACATCTCCTTTGCCATGTGGTTCACCCATTGTCTTGGTGCCAAAGAATGATGGAACTTGGTGCATGTGTGAGGATTTCCGTGCACTAAACAAAATCATGGTAAAGAATCGTTATCCACTCCCAAGAATTGATGATTTGCTTGATTAGTTGAGGTATGAAAAGTATTTTGGTAAGTTAGACTTATGAATTGGTTATCATCAAGTTAGGATAGCTGAAGAAGACATTTGGAAAACCGCATTTAAATATAAACAAGGATTGTTTGAGTGGCTTGTTATGCCTTTCGGTCTTACGAATTTTGTAGCTATTTTCATGAGGTTAATGAATGATGTATTTAGACCATTTCTAGATGATTTTGTGATTGTCTACTTAGATGATATCCTCATATTCAACAAGTCAAGAGATGAACATGTCATGCATTTAAACAAAGTACTTGATGTCTTGAGAAAAGAACAATTGTTGTTAAAGATGTCGACGTGTGAATTTGGCAACACTCCTTTAGTGTATTTGTGACACATTATTGGAGGAGGTGAGATGACGATCAACCCCTCTAAGGTTGAGGTCTTTCTGAATTGCCCCAAGCCCAATACAGTTACAAAGGTAAGAAGCTTTTTAGGGGCAACACAATATTGGAGAAAGTTTATTGCTAATTTTTCTTCCATTGCAACTCCATTACATATATTGAAAAGTGTCAAGAAATTCTTCCATTGGGGATATGTAAAACAGAAAGAATTTGATGCTTTGAAGCAAAATATAAGTTCAACTGGTATTAGCTCTTCTGAATCTTAGACAGTCATTCGAGATTCAAACAGATGCAAGTGATTATGCCATGGGAGTAGTTCTATTGCAACATGGTAAGCCCATTTCATTTCATTCTGAAATTTTTAATGGAGTTGTAACTAACTGTCTCACATATGAAAAAGAACTTTACGCATGCGTACAAATTGTTAAGAAATGGAAGCACTATTTGATGGGGAAGGAGATCATCATCCATACTGACCATCAACCATTGTAGTACTTACAGTCATAGTCAAAGTTGCAGCAATCACGACATTTCAGATCGATGGGTTTTCTACAACAATTTCATTTGGTTATCAGGTATAAAAAGGGAATCTACAATAAGGTAGTTGATATGCTTTCAAGGCCTATTGTAAATTCATCTGTTATAATCAAGCATAATTCTGTTTTTCTTGAAGGTTGCATAGAACAATATGCAAATGATAGTTACTTTGAAGAAGTATATGCAAGCTTGAGTCAAGGAAATAAAATTGAAGAGTTGGATTATCATGTACATAACAGTTTGTTGTATCACTTGGGAAAGTTGTGTATTCCATAGGGAGAAAGAAACAATATCATAAGGGAGGCTCACACTTCATTGTTTGCTGGACACTTTGGTGTAGGCAAGACAATACCAAATCTTCAATGGTATTGTTATTAGCCATGCATGTTGGATAATGTTTCTTATTTCATAAGAGGATGTTCTTTATGTGCTACAAGTAACCATAGAAATAGGAAACTTGGTTTATACACTCCACATCTAATACCTTTACATTCATGGGAGAGTATCTCAATGGATTTTGTAGGAGATCTTCCATTGTCAAGGAAAGGTCATGATTAATTGTATGTAGTTGTAGATAGGTTCAATAATATGTGCGTACTAACAACATGTAAAATGAAAATTACAATTGAACAAACAACTCGTATTTTCTTCCAAACCATTTGGGTTCATTTTGGTGTTCCTACTTCTATCATAAGTGATCGAGATTCTTGTTTTGTTGGGAATTTTTGGTCAAATTTGTTGGACATGATGGACACAAAGTGGAAGAAGAGTACAACCTTTCGTCCACAAACAAATGGACAAACCGAGGTGGTCAATCCAGCAATTTTTCATCTTCTTAGACGATATTGCAGCAAATATCCCAAGTTGTGGGATAAACAGTTGCATTACATACAACATGCAAAAGCATTCTTCCATAAACACATCGCCATTTGAGGCATGTTATCGGTACTTTCCGAGGTCGCCATTGTACTTCAACTTTGAGAAAGATGTCGCAATCGATGGTCACAGTGACATTGATAAGGCAAGGAAGCTCATAGAGAAATTCAGTTGATACATCATATAGTGCAAGAACATCTTGAGAAAAGTCAAAGCAGCTACAGGGCAAGGCATGACAAACACTGGGTTGATCATAAATTTCAAGTTGGTGATGAAGTTTGGTTGTACATTAGAAAAGCGATACTTCAAGGGGAAGGTAAAAAGCTTAAACCAATCCGTTATGGTCCTTTTAAAATTATGGAAAAGATTGGTAACAATGCATTTAAGCTTGATTTCCCTCCTTATATGCAAATATACTCTGTTGTTAATGTTGATAATTTGAGATTTTTTGAGCCTCCTTTGATTGATGATCAAGGAGAGCATGTTCAACTTCCATCAATAGATGATTTATTTCCAGAATATCTTGATGAACTTCAACAGGATCTCAAACTTGACAATAGAAGCAAGACTTCGAAGAGAGGGGATGTTGAATACCTTAGAGTGGGACTCTAGGGACAAAAGCCTTCTGAAACCAAATGGTGGCAGACCGAGAAGGTGAGGGAGTTGTACCCTCACCTGCTGAACAATTGATAGTATATTTTGGGGTCCAAAAGGCTTCTAGTGGGGAGGAATGATCAGGTGCTCAATATTTAGCTCATAAATCAAAATTCTTAGAAAGGTTCAAAACCTAAATGACCGCTTCCATCTCGAAAAAATGATTGTAAAAAAACTTGTTTTGTTGAAAACTGAGTTCATATGAGAAAGTTATTATGTTTTGATCACTTTGCTGAAAAGGCGAAATTTGCAAAAAAAAATGCCTAGTCACTGCAAAGTCAGCAGTCTATATTGCTGATGTGGCAAATGATTAGGCATGGTCAATGGTGAATCCAAGGAGGACAAGTGGCATTGTTTGATTGGGTTGTACAGTGGTTTGTTGGTGCAATGTGATTGGTTTATTTAAGGACCAATGGAAGAATGCCATGTGGCAAGCGCAGAGGTTGGCACATGGCACCTCCCAACAGCCTAAATAGAGTTCAGTTCAACAATAATTTGGTGGAAGTCGGGGTCAAACCCATGACCTCCAGCACACAAACCATACGCCTTAACCGCCTTAACAGAGCTTTTCTAGGAAAAGATTGTTTGAGTCATAGAGACGGTAATTTTTGACCAAATGGAGCACAAAAATAGGTGTTTTTGGCTAATTTGGACATTCTGAACACATTGGTGCAGGTAAGCCATAGAGCTTTGTAAAACAAAATTTTTCCACATTCACCTAATATAGAGGCCCAAGCCATGGAAGCTGTACCAAGGAGATGTAGCCTAGGAGGGGTGAACGCCTTCATCAAAACACTGTGTTAAAGTGTCTCTTTGATGGTTTTCTATACTTTAAATGTTTGTTATTCAGTATTTGTGTTTGAAGCTATTTTACTCATGAATGTTATTTTAAACTTAAGGAAATTTCCTGTTTACATGCACAAACAACTAACGAAACCCTAGTACAAGAAGTAATAAGAAAGTATATGTTTAGAAGTATGTAATTGTTATTAGCATAGCAAAACTGATCATACAAAAATAGATCACCAGATCGCTAAGACATACGACTGTGACACATGAACATGCGCAAATTATGGATAAGGGTTAGTAGAGAGTTAAGAAGGGAGATCAATGTATGTGATTGACTGTGAGAAATCAATGGTTGAGGGAGACCCAGGATGACATCGGCTCAGAGATCTTGTTCCCGAATGCAAGAAGCAGGGAGCTTATTAATGAGGAGTCGGGGAAATGGGTATGGGGTTTCCAGTTGCAATATCTATCCCGAGGGTTGTTCCTTGAAGGTTCGAAGTGGGGTACACCAGAAATTAATCCCTTAGATGAATCAAAAAGGTGCACCGAAGGTTATTTCCTGGGATGAATGAAGTAAGAGCACTTGAGGTTATTCCCTAGGATGAATGAAGCGAGGTACACTGGAGGTTATTCCCTGAGATGAATGAAGTGAGAGAATTGGAGGTTATTCCCAGGATGAATGAGGCATGGCATATCAGAGGTTATTCCTGAGAGGTTTGAAGTGGGGTACATCGAAGGCTATTCCTTAGAGGTTCGAAGCAGGGTACGCTAGAGATTATTCCCAGGATGAATAAAGCAGAAACATCAAAGTTTATTCCTAGGGATGAATGAAGTAGGGTACATTGTATGTTATTCCTCAAAGGTTATTCCCCATAGGTTTGAAGCGAGGTACATCATAGGTTATTCCTTGGAGGTTCGAAGGGGGGTTTCCTAGACATATGGCACAGGGGTGTGGAATGCAAACCCATGAACAAGTGAGGAACCAATCATTAATTTTGAAGTGGAACTGGGAAATTAGCCAGGTGGGTATAACTATGTGGTTTCCATGTGACCAACATGTTGATGTGGCACTCCCTAATTCGCCAAAATTGTAATGGTCACATCTCTTGATCCAAAGGTCGGATTGAGGTAAAATTTTATATCACCAAAATTTTCTTGACAAGATGAACGCAATGGTGATGTGAAACCAAGGCTCTAAGGGAGATGAAAGGATTGAAATTTTAGACCACATTTTCTTAACGATACCTTGAATCTTGGGTTCAACATAGTAACCATCTCCTCTTAACCTATGTTTTGGTAAGGATTTGGGAGGAGGTGTGTTATGAAGTGGTATTAGAGAAACAAGTTCACACTCTAGACCTCTAAAGGCCCGCATGCACATGCTACATGATTGATTGATATACATAATATGCCTAATTTGTTAAGTTTTCCTTTATGATGACTACAAAATGTTGTAATGCATGGGTTATAGGCTTACTACTTGAACATGGTTGCATGTTGATTGATTGTAAAGAATAATGTAGACCAAGGAGAAGAAGTAATTTGGGCCAAATGCATGTTTTGTATCGATGGCTAACGTTTGTATATATGTAAAGAAAGATTGACAGGTAGCTAGATACTATAAGGAAGGAGTAAAGGATGAATAGTAGATTTGGCCAACATGGTATGAATAGAACCAAACAGAGACTTGAAGAAAAATCACATGGGAAATAAGAATACACTCCAGAACTAATAGACATTCTAAGAAGTTTAAGAGCTAAAATAAGAAGTTTCAAGGAACATAATGAAAACATTATGAGAGATTGAACATATGTAAATGCCATAATATTTTAAATCTTATCTCAACTAAAAAGGCAAAGACAGTAGGAAGTTGGTGCTAACCATTAGGACAAGAAAAATCTTAAGGATAACCCATTATAAATCTACAAGCACAAATGGAATGATGCAAAGGCATAAGAAATTTGGTCAAGAAAGAGGAGAAGACATGCAGAAGGAGAAACATAAATACTCATCTCCCTAGAAATAGAATTAAGAAGCCCTAGCCAATCATTGGATAATACAACTACTAGATATCATCATCAAAATAAGAGTAGAAAAGCTCCCATACAAGTGGAATTCGAGAAATAAAAATCCCCAACCTTTGATGGAGAGGTAAAGAAATAAGAGGAAATAGAGGCTTGGATTTTCGGAATAAATAAGTACTTCAAGATGTATCACTATATTGATGCATGAAGGCCGGGTTGGTTATTTTTAGCTTAAATGAAAACACCAATATATGGTGGGAGGATATAAATAGCATCAAAGACATTAGAGAGAAGGAGTTGACCTAGAGGAAGTTTGAAAAGTACTTCCAAGAAAATTACCTACCTGAGAAATAATATGAAAGTAGAGCCAAGGTGTTTTACAAGCACACATTGGGGAAGATCACGCCCGAAGAATATACCAACAAATTCTTGGAGCTACTAAGGTATGTGCCTTACATCAGGGATGATAAGAATAAGATCTAGAGGTATGTTAGCATATTACCATCAGAATACTAAGAAAGAATAGAAATTGATAATCCTAGGACCCTGTAGGAGGTCATCCAGAAGACTAAGCACTGTTATGAATATTGTAAGGACAAGACTGAACTCAAGGCTGACTGGAGGAAGAAAGAAAAAGGAATGTTTGATAGCTTCACCAAAGGTGAGCATCAACAAAACTCCACTATCAATTAAAAGGAGCCCCAGAAAAAAGGGAATGAAAAGATGAAAGGAGGCTATTAGTGTTAGGAGTGAAGAGAAAACCACCTAATGAAAAATTACCCTGACCTACAAAAGTCTAGTGAAAAGTTGGACATCACACATGAGGCAACAACTGTGAATGATGTGGCCCAAAAAATCCCCTAAATATATACAACATTGAATAATAGTCAGGAAGAGCAACAAGCAGCAATCATTCAAATGGAATGTATAATAGAAAACTCTCCAATCTCAATTTTAATTGATCCAAGATCCAATTTTAGTTATATAAGTCCTAAGGTTGAGGAAAAATGTGAATTTTAGAAGAAAATCCATGTGGAATGATGGCTTGTTCAACTGGCCATGAGAATAAAGAGAAGAATAAAAGAGATGATTGAATCCTACCCTGTACAACTCGGGAGCATCACTACAATAGTCAAAATAAATTTGTTGTCTTTAGGATCATATGAGGTTGTGATAGATATGGATTGGCTGGAAGCCCACAAGACAAAGGTGGATTGCAACAAGGTGTTGGAATTTCTAAATGATGAGGATGATTCAATTGTGTTGCAAGGTATGAAAAGGCCAATAATAGTTAGAATGATCTTTGAGATGTAGGTGAAGAGGTGTAGCAAGAAGGGTTGTTCCCATTATGTCATTCAAATCAGAAAGGAGAAAGGAACCAATGCAAACCCCTTCACAAATTGTCCAAATTTTAGCTGATTCAATGAAAATTTCCAAAAGGATTGCCAAAACTCTTGCCCAACTGAGAAATTGACTTCACAATCAAAAAGATTATGGGAACAATCCTAGTAGTGAAATCCCCATATCGAATAATCATTCCTCATCTTATTGAATTGAAATTGCAACTCAAAGAATTGATGGAAAAATGGTATATTTGGTCCAGTGTATGACCTTGGGGAGCTCGTGCATTATTTGTTAAGAAAAAGGATGGAACACTATGTTTGTATATTTACTATAGGAAATTAAATAAGGATACTATAAAGAATAAGTACCCAGTGCCCAAGATTGATGATCCTTTTGATCAATTGAGAGGGGTTGTAGTGTGTTTTAAGATTGATTTAAGGGTCAAGTTACCATCATGTCAAAATCAAGGAGGAGGACATTCACAAGATTTCATTCAAAATGAGGTATGGACACTATGAATTCACAGTGGTTCCATTTAGACTCACAAATTCTCAACAAATTTTATGTTCCTTATGAACAATGTGCTCAGGCCATTCCTGGATAAATTTGTGCTATTATTTATAGATGGAATCCTGGTCTATTTAAAGAATGAAAATAAGCACGAGGACCACCTAAAGGCTGTTATACAATTCCTCATAAAACATAAATTATATGCCAAGATTAGTAAGCGCAAGTTTTTCCAAGCCCATGTTAACTATTGGGTCATGTAATCTCAAAGGAGGGATTGGTTGTGGATCTAGAGAAGATCAACGCAATAGTGGATTGGCCCACACCCCAAAATGTGACATCAGTTATATCATTTATGGGATGAATTGGTCACTATTGAAGATTCATTCGAAACTTCTCAAAAACTAGGCATCCCCTCACTACATTGCAGAGAAAAGGAGTAAAATTTTGGTGGACATTTGAATGTGCAACTATTTTTTACAATTGAATAATTTTCTCACCCATGCACCTATCTTCAGAATTTATAACCTAGAAAAGGATATATGTTTCACTGAGGAATTGGTGGACACATGATGCATAAAGGGCATGTGATGAACTATTAATCCAAAAATTTGAATGAGAATTAAAGGAACTATTTCACCCACGATTTAGAGTTGGAAGCTATTATGCCCACACTAAAAAGGTAGAGACATTAGTTATTGGGGAGAAGGTTTACATCAATGACTAATCATGGTGGTTTGATATGGTTTTTTGACCAACCCAAACTAAATGCCAGACATGCTAGGTCGTTGGCTTTGATCATTGAATTTAATTTTGAAATCATGTACATTAAAGGAAAATATCATGAAGTGGCAAATGTACTTAGCATAAATTTGTGAGAGGTTCACTTGGTAGTCATAAACATCTTCTCATTTGACCTCAAAGAGAGAATTAAAGAAGGGTTATTGAATAATGAGCATTATAAATTTGTAAAGAATTGTTGATAGAAACAATTAGATGGATCACTGAGTAAAAGTTATCAACTCAATGAAGAGGGGATATTAATGTTTAAGAACATGAAGTGTGTTACCAATGTCAAAGAATTAAGGAAAGTCAACATAATTAATTCCACAAAATACCTTACTCAAGTAACCCTCGATATCAAAATATGATGGCGACCATGAAGAGGACATACTTTTGGCCAGGAATGAAGAAGGATATTGCAGAGTACCTTATGAAATAATCAGAATGCCAACAAGTAAAGGTGGAGAGTAGGGACCCAACTGGACTACTACAACCAAATCCAATTTTGGAATGGAAATTGGAGGTTACATCCATGGACTTCTTTACATGATTTCCCAGCACAACTAGACAACTTGATGTTATAATAATGATTGTAGATAAGCTAAGCAAGGTGGCTCACTTTATCATTGTTAAGTCCACTCATAAGGTAATAAATATAACCCAAATATTCATAAAGGAGATAACCATGTTGCATGGAGTTCCCAAAAATATAATATCAGACAAAGATGGCAAGTTCAATTCAAAATTTTGGAAGGCATTGTTTGAGGGATTTAGAACTCAGTTAGCATTCAACAAAGCTTACCATCCTCAAACTGGTGGTCAAACAGAAAGGATGAATAAAATATTGGAGGACATGTTGATGGTGTAAGTGATGCCTTAGCCAAGAAAGTGGGAAGACTATCTTCCACTGGTAGAATTTTCATTCAACAATGGCTACCAAGAGTCATTGGAAATGATCCTTTTTGAGGCACTTTATGGAAGGAAATGCAAAAACCATATCATTTGGGATTATCCAATGAATAGATTAATTGTTGGGATAAACTTGTTAAAAGAAATGTAGTAGGAAATGATCAATATCAAGAAAAATTTAAGCGTTACCCAGGATAGGCAGAAAAGTTATGCAAACCGGCAAAGCCTACATAAAAAGTTTCAAGTGCAATAGAATGTTTATCTCGATGTTAATACAAAGAGAAGCTCATTGAAAATGGGTTCATGTGCCAAATCGACACCCATATATAGTGGAAATATTCAAATTTTGCAAAGAATTGGGCTAGTGGTCTGTTTAGTCAATTTAATGTTCTTAAATTGTAAGCATAAATTATCGACCATGGTAGGTAAACTGATGAAGTACAAGTGCAATGTATGTGTTAGAAGTCGTTTTATGTCATTAATGTGATTATGTTATTATTATCTAAATTAATTTCAAACTCTAGAATCAGTATTGAGATGATGTTATTATATACTAGGATGTTATTTTTAAGATTTGTTAATTGATTACTCTAAATGATATCTCTAGAGATAGTTTGAATTGGATTGAGATTTTTAGAATTGCTGAATAATGATCTAAACTTTTTTTAATGAATATATTAATTTAATCTACTTTTCAACTTATCAATTGTTTTTGGATTTTTATGCTGCAGCTAAACAAAGCTAATTATGAAAACATGAAATGACATAAAGAAAATCCTATTTTATCAATTTGAAAAACTAAATATTCTTGAGCTCAGATGTTGAGAAAGAATATCACTATTATCTACTACAAATTCATTCAATGCAAAAATAAAGAATAAAAAAGATTACTAATCTATGAAATAACTAAACTATGAATGAAACAAAATGACTAAGTTATACTAGATATAAAGAAAATGAGATGATTGAGTTATGATAGGTATGAAGCAAACATGATTATTGAGTTATGCTTGGTATAAAGCAAATGATATTACTGATACAAAGATCAATCAAGTGAGCCTAGTTGCAAACTCCATTGAACTACCTCCTAAAAATATAAAAACAGAGCATCCATAAACTAAATCTATGAAATAAAAGGAAATTTAATTGTAGTGAATAAAAGACCTGATCTGCATGTAGGGGCCCTCCACGAGGCAGTCAGTAGCTTTAATCAACAACACATAAAATGTATGAACCAATATATTTGCATTAATCGGAAAAGAGTTTCTATAGGATGCTTCAAAATTACATACGGTGGTGCACCTTTACACATAGCTCGAATTGTTCTTATAGAGTTTTTAATTAACAACTTAAGAAATTCAATCCTATAGGTCTTCACTACAATCCTTATGAAAACAAAATCATATCGCTTGTTCATCGATTTTCTATTGAGAAAGAAAATCAATAGTATCTTTTGAAACTCAAACTATGTTCCAACATGTTATCTTGCGGTTGACTGTCATGGTTCATCATGTTGTAGTGTGAATATCTTGATGGATTAGCTCGAGTAAACAGGAAGAAATCCATGATAATATCATTCCCTATCTACCCATATACTCCTTTGTTGAGATGGCACACCCAAACCCTATCAACAGTGAAAGTAGTTGCGGATCTGTGGATTAGCTACAGAATCAGGTCAATTTTGTAGCCGCACATAAACTTTAATAAAGCAATAAGGTATATTGATAAAACAAGAAAAAGAGGACATATGAATTCTTACCTTAACAAAACCTTATATTTATTGCATTTATTTGGATGATAGGAATAGGAAAAAGGGAGTAACATGGACAAAAAGGATCTTAGGATAAAGTAGTTCTTGGACTCTACATTCCCCCACACTGGAGGTTTTCTATGTCCTCATACAACACAACATTGTCATTCTCTTGTATATCTTTTCTAGCACATCCATACTTCACTTCCTTCTACTTCTTAGAAGTCACTTCCATCCTTGGTTTCCTCATAAGGATCTTATACTTCGGGTTAATGATTTCTCTTTTCATGGCCATGTTTTCTTTCTTCAATTTATTGTTCTTTTTATACCATTGACTTAAGTGCAGAATGAGGTTGTCAATTTTGGCGATTTGAATTCCATTTTGTGCCTTCAGTGTTTTATTTTCATTTTTGAGGTACCTATTTGTTAGGTCCCTATACTACTATTGTAACCCCTTATTGTTATTAGTACAACCCCATTATTATATTGGTGTGCCCATGTAGTCCCCATATTGTTATTATTGTGCCCTTACATTATTATTGTTATGTCAACTCTGATTATATTATGACCCTCTAGACTCCTGTATATAGAAAGGAGGTCTTGTCATTTGTATCATCCAAGAATTGTTCATTTATGTAATGTAAAGGAGGTTTCCCCCTCGAACAGGCTTAATTCTAAGGCGTTGATCTATCTTTTCTATCTTTTTGTGAGTTGGTTTCATAACATTTGGTACCAGAGCTTTGGATTCTAGGGTTTCACTGCTCCAAATAGGTAATCATGGAATTTGCACTATAACTTTTTTTCTGCAACGTTTCAGACGCAAAAAAAATCCCATTTGGGTTAGAATTGTTATGAATCTCAGGTCCAAATTTTGGAGCTTTTCATGCTATATTGGCAGAGATATCGTCTGAGGAAGTTGGCCTTTTTGCAGACTCCAGAATTACATTCCAAACAGGTGATCTGGGGAAAATAGTCATAACTTTTGTTTTGAGCATCAGGTTGACATTTCGTAAGAAGTTCCAAAAAGAGGATGGACAGTAGTTTCCTCTGTCTCAGTTTCAGGTACTAAGGTCGAAACAGTGACACGTGGCACGTCGTACAATTTCGCTCTACTGAACTAGTCTATAATCAGGTCACCGTGGAGATTTTCCATAACTCTTCCTTGGAGAATCTAATTTTGATCAGACTGGTGGCATTGGAAAGTGGACACAGAGGGCTATTGCAAAACGCAATTTCAAAATTGGATGATCCAAAATTAGAAATTTATAGTCGTTTCAAGTTCGAGCTCCTAAAATTAAGAAAAAGCAAGATGAGGATGTTTGATGGCAAGGATCTGGTAAAGTGGATACTACAGATGGAGAAATATTTCGATCTACATGGTGTACCACTATTACAAAAGGTATGTATTGCATCTAATTATTTAAAACCGAATCAATTTTTATGGTATAAAGGGCTTTGTTGTTGTAAATCACTTGTCACATGGTCAATTTTCACGGAGGAAATGATAGCACATTATGAGGATACAAAGAGAAACACCTTCTTTAGCTAATTGATAAATCTAAAACAAAAGGGTTCAATGACAGAGCACATTGAGGACTTTCAAAAATTGAATATAAGGGTAAATGATATTTCAGAGAAGCAATGGATTGATGTCTTCATAGGTACTTTAAAGGATAACATTCAACATGAGGTTCGTCTTTGGGAACCTTATTCATTGGAGAAAGCATTCAAGTGGGCAAGAAAAATTGAAAGAGAAATTATGGAAATAAGGAATCCCACCACTCATGACTATAATTATGGAAGTGTTTCTTCTCCTAGCCTTCCACAACCTACAAGGGTGACACCACAACAATTGGAAGAAAAAGAGAAAAAGGGCTTTGTTACAACTGTGGTAGCAAATACACTAAAAGTCATAAGTGTGTTGAGAAGAAATTATTTTACATAGATTATGAAGAGGAGGAAGAAACGGATCAAGAAACATCAAAAGAAGAGGATATACACCAGGAACCAACCCCAGAGAAAGGAAAAATAAATCCGACCATATATTGTAAAGCATTGGCAAGAATTACCATTCCTCAAACTCCCAAGATAGGACATATCAAGAAGAAAAGGGTTCAGGAAGTGAAAGATCACATCGAGAAAGAAGAAATGAATCCAACCATATCTTGTAATGCATTGGTCAGAATTACGACTCCTCAAACTATCAAGATAGGAAATATCAAGAAGAAAAATGTTTAAGTGAAATATCACATCGAGCATCAAGAAATGAATCTGACCATATCTTGTAAAGCATTGGAAGAAATTACCACTCCTCAAACTCTAAAGATAGAAGGAAATGTCAAGAAGAAAAAGGTTCAAGCAGTGAAAGATCACATAGAGCATCAACAACAAGTTCTCCAACTTTTAAAGGATAACACCACTTTGGTGCATAATCGAATGAAAGAATAGGTATATCAACATCATAGTGAAAAATGTTTTGATGTAAGTGATTGGGTATT
Source organism: Pinus tabuliformis (assembly GCA_031772625.1). Classification (NCBI taxonomy): domain Eukaryota; kingdom Viridiplantae; phylum Streptophyta; class Pinopsida; order Pinales; family Pinaceae; genus Pinus; species Pinus tabuliformis. Next base: position 1,788,618,857 of record CM062819.1, read on the forward strand.
TTTATGGCTACCTCTCAAGCAAGATATTTATGAGAAGGAAATGTTGTCAATACTACATGCACTTAAAAAATCAGGACCTTACCCAATGGGAAGAGACTTCAAGGTAAAAATGGATCATGATAGTCCTAAATACATTTTAGAACAAATATTATCTTTAGAAGAAAAGAAAAAATGGGTCACAAATATGTTGGGTTATGACTTTGACATCATCTATAGAAAAGAGAAGCAAAATTTTGTTGCAGATGCACTCTCAAGAAAGGATGAGGATGTGGAAGCATTGTTTTGTGTTATTTCTATTATCCAAACATATTGGATAAACGAAGCAAGGGATGAAACGAAGAATGACGAAGAAGTGTGGCCACTCAATCAAAAGTTGCAGAAGATCCCAATTTAAACAATATTGCCAAAACTTGAAGAGGAAGGAAAAATCATCTTGGAACCTGGGGCAGTCACAAGAACAAGAAACCAATAGCTACGAAATCAATCAATTTTAGAGTATCTCATCAAGTGAAAGAACTTACCCGCTAAAGATTCCACATGGGAGGACAAGAATTTTATACAGAAGCATGAAGAACTACTCAAGTGTTGAGGACAACACTTTTTGAAGGAGAGGGGCATGTTAGATCCATATACTACTAGTGTAACCCCTTATTGTTATTAGTACAACCCCCTTATTATATTGTTGTACCCATGTAGTCCACATATTGTTATTATTGTGCCCCATAGAAGCCCACTATTATTATTACTGTGCCCTTACATTATTATTTTTATGTCAGCTCTGATTATATTATGACCCCTTAGACTCCTATATATAGAAAGGAGGTCTTGTCATTTGTATCATCCAAGAATTGTTCATTTGTGTAATGTAAAGGAGGTTTCCCCCTCGAAGAGGCTAAATTCTAAGGCGTTCATCTATCTTTTCTATCTTTTTGTGAGCTGGTTTCATAACACTGTTTAATGTCTCCAGCTCAAAGATTTCTTGTTTCAAGGCATTAGATGCTGGAGGTTTTTGCTGCTCATTAAATTGGTTACTTCCTTCTTCTGGGATTTAGATTGATCCTTGGTTGTTGCTTCCTTTCCTTCTAATGATTATATGTGATCATAAATTTCTTGTTGAATAGGATCAATACCCGGGCTTTTTACCGGACTTCTTGGAGGTGAACTAAAGGGAGGTGGTGATACACTTGGTCACAATCTCAATGATTCTCCCAGAGAGCTCTCAAGACCTTCAGATTGTTCTTTCAACTCAAGATCTATATGTTCTACAACTCCTTAGGTTGCTTCTTTGAATGTGTTCAATCTGGTGCTTCTTCTCAAACCTGTGGTTGGCAACCCTTGAATTTTCTTTTCTTTAGTTATTGAATTTTGTTTCTGAGGAAGGATTTTTGTTTGAGGTAAAACCTCTACTTCCTTTTTGGCTTTCTTTCTTCTAAGACATTCTCTGTTCATTTTCTACAAAATTTCTACAACTGGTAGATCATCCTCTGACAATTCTTGTTGAGACTATGGCTTTTGTTCTATTACCATTTCCCTTTTTCTCTTTCTTACCCTTAGGTTTTTCCTACCACTTGGCTGTTTAGGGGTTTCCTCTTCAACATAATTTCTTAGTAGAAAATTTTCCCAATTGTCACCTATGCTTTGAAGATGAATCTGAATCAAGATATTTATCAATCCATGATGGTACATTTTGTTGTGTATAAGATGGATTTTCTTCTGAACATTTAGTAAAATTTTCTTAAGGCTATGAAACAGAAAGTATGGAAGATTCATTTGATGTTCTTCAAGGAAATTCATCAATATCCTAATGTGATAGAAAAACATACACCCAAATCAACCTTCACAAGTAACAAATTTCTGAAGGACAAGGAGCAAATTTCTCCATTTACTTTTGAGGGAAGAACTAGGAATACCTTTTCTGAAGATGGTAGTATCCATGCTTGGGTTTTTCAAGAAAATTTTCCAATATTCCCCTTCGATTCCTCTATTTTTGAACCACTTTTCTCCAACTCTAGGCAATTCAGTGGCTTCTACAATCAAGGACTTTGTTACTGTGAACTTGACATTGCCTATTTCAACCTTTGTTCCATCAAAAGATCGTGCAAAGGTTTTTGTCACCTCCTTGTGGAAACCATCAAACTTTTCTATGAAATTTAACCACTGAACTTTCTATAACAATTCTCTGATCTAAGAGTATCATTCTAAAAGTTTCCTTCCTGTTGGTTTTGTTCAAGTAATAACACCCATGGTGAGAGATGTTTTGTCTCAAGAACTGTTTACTTGACAGGGAAAATGGTCTTAGTAGGGTTTCTCTATGGGATGGAGAGACTGTATGAATTGGAAGAATGAGAGAACGAGTGAGTATAATGAAGGTTTATAGAGATGATTTAGTCATTTGAATGCATTTAATTCAATGATTCGGTGATCAAATCGATGGATTCGAAATGAGGACGAGATAGGAGTTAAAATGGTGGCAGACTATAATGGATTTGACAAGCGACTATCATCCATGAACTACAATGATTTCGTTTTTATTTCGGTAATGTTATGTCCACATAATTCATATATGAAATATGTTAACCCCTATTGTAAAATTAAAGTGTCACATACCTTAGATTGATTTGCTAACCTTTATTTGTCCTTTGATGTCTTTTGCAGGTACTTTTCACTTGAAAGGAGTCAATCATTTCTTCAATTTGAGCCACCAAGTGTCCCTGTCAGATTGGCTACAGAAATATTATTAGAGTTGCAGAAACTTGCCCGAGCTGCAGAAAGTCACTAATTCTATAGCTGAAAAGATTTTTAAGAAAGGGATGTTTAGAAAAAGGGATTTTTTAGAAAAAAATGGCGAAGAGAAAATTTAAGATGCCAACAAGAGCTGGTTTTCACTTTAATTTTTTTTGTATAAGCATTCCATCAACTTATTGGTTTTCATGTTTGTATATATATAGTTATTTATTTATTTTTATATTTTGTTTTATTTATGATAGAGAAAGTTAAAATTTCTAAGGTGGAAAAGAAGAAGAATTCTTCTCAACCATCTTCAATTCTGAATTGCTTTGGAAAATTTTGACAAATTCTTCTTTTGTCAATGACATTTGATAATATCTAAGTCAATGTCCATTAAATAAAAGAGGAATTTTCTCTTCGTCAATAGTCTTGATTCTGATTGCACCATTGTCAAAAACATTTTCAACTTCATAATGTCCAAGTCAGTGAGTTTGGAAGTTTCCTTGGAAGCTTTTGAACTTTGAATCGAAAAGTAATGCCCAATCTCCTCGATGAAATTTTATTTCTTTAATGTATTTTCCATGCCATCTCAATCTCTGTTGCTAAATTAGGCTGGTCTTCTGCAAGTTTTCTTGTCTTATTTCATCAATCTCATTGAGTTTTCCCATCCTTTGCTTTTGTGCTTCTGATAATTCAAGATCCAACTAGACTATTGTTTTATAGGTTTGGATCTGGAACTCTATTGGAAGTAGGACCTCCTTCCCATAAACAAGTTCATAGGGAGTATGTCATGTAGTACTTCTCCATGTAGTTCTATAAGCCCACAAATCTTCTAGAAGATTTTCCAGCCTAGTCCTTCCTATGTAAGTGTAAATTCTTGGTAAGAATTGCTTCAATCACCTTGTTTGTAGACTCAACTTGTCCATTATCTTGTGGATGGTATGGAGTGGATTTCCGATGCTTGATTTTGCAGTGTTCCACAAGCTTTTTCACTAATCTGGATGTAAAATATGTTCCTTGATCTGTTACAATTTCTCTTGGGACACCAAAACTAGTGAAAATATCCTCAAAAAGAAATGAAACTACAACATTTTCTCTATCGAAAGGAAGTTCTTTAGCTTCTAAAAATTTAGTGACATAATTAGTACATAACAAAATATACCTTTTTGTTTTGAAGGTGGATTGATTGGACCAACAAAATCTAGTGCACATTTCTCAAATGGTTTAATGAGTACCTGAGGTTGTAATGGAATTTAATTTGAAAGAGTAGGTTTCCCAATTCTCTGACAACTATCACATCTCTTAACATATTCCTTGGTATCCTTGAAAATGGAAGGCCAATAATATACTAAGAGTAGGACCTTATCAGCAGTTGTTTTTTCAGAAAAATGTCCTTCACATGGTTCATCATGGCATGCTTTAAGTATTTATGGTATGTCATCTTCTTGAACACATCTTTCGATGATGAGATTTGGTCCTGTTTTGTACAATTCTTTGTTTGTCCATGAATAAGATGTGATGTTGTGAATTATCCTCCTCTATTCTCTAGGAGACAAATGAAATGGTAATTTCCTTATAGATAAATAGTTAGCAATATCTGCATACCAAGGTGATTTAGTAGATACTGCAAAAACTTATTCATCAGGAAATTTATCCTCAGGTTGATCATTGTTATCATTCTGAATTCTAGATAAAAAGTCAGCAATTGTATTTTGTTTTCTGGGTCTATCTATAATGGTGATGTTGAATTCTTGTAAGAGTAAGAGCCATCTGGTTATTCTTCCATTAGTGATTTCTTTATTCATTAAATATATAATGGTATAATGACCTCTGTGAATCATAGCCAGTTAGATAATGTATGAATTTGTTAATGGCATGAACTATAGCTAAAAACTCCTTCTCATCTATAATATAATTTAGCTCTGTTGGAGTTAATTTTTTACTAGTATAATATATTGCATAAGGATCAAGGTCATTTTGTCCTAGCACAACTCCTAAGGTTGTATCTGAAGCATCAACTGATATATGGAAAGGTAATTTCCAATTAGGTCCTTTTGAGATAGATGGTTCAGAGATTTTCTTTTTCAAAGTTTCAAAGGCAGCTTGACAATCAGAATCCCAAATTAATTCATAGTCTTTGGTAAGTATTTTGAAGAGTGGAGATGAAATTTTTATGAATTTTTCTATAAATATTCTATAGTATCCAGTAAAACAAAGAAAATTCCTAATATTTCATTGGCAGTTTGGCATTGATAATTTAGAAATGACCTCTACTTTAGATGAGTCTACCTTAAGTCCATCTCTTGAAATATGGTGACCTAAACCAATTCCTTCATTAAACATCATAAAACATTTCTCATGACTTAACGAAAGCTTTGTTTCATTACATCTTATTATAATTTTTACTAAAGTTTCTAGTGATTCTTTAAAAGAATCTCCATAAACTGTGAAATCATCCATATACACTTCCACACAATCATGAATAAAACCAGAGAAAATTCTGAGGACTACTCTTTGGAATTGTTGTGGGGAAAAATTCCTATGCAGGACGATCCTATTCGCCTAAGGTGTGACAGTGCCTTAGCAACAAACAGAAACAGCTATTCTAGTATTCTTCCTTTATGAATTAAGAATGAAGAGAGATGGATGGGCTAACCGGTGTCTTCCGTTTGTCCCTCGATCCGGTTTCTCTTCTCTTTGAGAGTTCCCAGCTACTTGCCTTCTCGCTCGCCCAGCTTCAATAGGTTTCTGCAAGATCACAAGAAGAGAACACTACACAAAGACATAGATTCATATTCATAACTAGTTCAGGATTAGAAATAAACTAAACATACTAATGCAATCATACATAAAAGATACATCAGTATATAGGAGAAACCAAGATAGCTTTATTGATGAATAACAAGGTTCAGGAAGAGATACAACCCAGAGGGCTCCAATCCAACATCTCCTTCCCAGCAAATGAAATTCCTATCTTCACCTTCCTTCAAAGCATTAAGCACCCAATGATTCCAATCTCAAACCAACAACAATTCTTTGCAATAACAAAATTCCAGCCTCTAGATCTCATGGAGGAGAGGTCCATATATAGATGTTTGGAGAGAGGATGAGTCAGCTTGAGATCTGACTAGTGTCCTCTCCCTCTGTCAGTTCTTGCTTCCACTTGGAGACTAAGAGCCTCTTACTCATCACTAGTCGAATTCCTTGAGGCAAGTGTCATTGGAGAAGATTCTGGAAGCTTCCAGGGTCTTTCCACCTCGTTGAATGATCTTGCCATTTGTCACTTCTCGCTCAGCGCACCCTGGTAGTGCTTCTACTTGCGTTGTACTGCACCTAGCCAGTGTAATCTCTGCATTTCAGCGCAGACAGCTAGTGGAGCCTCTGAATTGATCCTGAATTGACTTGTTTTTGAGCAGTTTCTGGTGGAGAACTTCTGTGAATTGCTGTGGCTTGTTAGCCTTGTTCCTCTAGGGGTAGGAAAAACATGTTTAGGGACTTTGGATCCCTTAGATTATGGACATTTCATGCTTATAGCTGTAAGGCACAAAAATGTCTATAACAGTTGCCCCCTAAAGTATGAGGCCGTTTATCGGGTGAAATGCTTTATCAGGAGGATCCGAAGTTCATTCAATGCTGGGAGGAGACCTGTAATAAAATACAATACAATAAATTATTTTTCATACTGCTTTCATGATCTAGCTGAGGCGGGCATTCCCATGCTCAGCTTTATAAATTCATTTTTCTGTACATAGAACATACAATCGTCTGATGATAGACTAATGATTCTGATGAAATCATCATCCTTTTGGTAGGATGATTATCTGCTGCAATGCTGTACATGTCAATGTCTTTATTTTCCTTGAATATATATCGCAGCCCGGATGGATGAAACTAGATCCGGGGTATTCAAACTCATTCGATCTTCACTCTAAGTACAAGTCGATCCATGTGAGAAATGTTCTGAAGTCGAACATGGAAAGACATCGCTTGATTACCGGTCAATGAGGTAAACCGTTAACAAGCGCGAGAGGAATCACCGATAATGATAATGACCCTCAAGGTACTGCAGTACAATTCACGTGGTGTGAATAAAGGACTTGGCGTCGAACACCACGAAAAATATTTCGGTCGAAGGTCATTGATGTATACCTGTCGCTGGAAGTGAGAAACTTGCCATTGAGGCATGCAAGCTTCAAAGTACTGAAGGGGTTGCTCCTAGATCAACTTCTTGGATAATGAGCTGATGTCGACAAGAAGCGATCCGTCAAAGGAGGGCCTTAATGTATCCCACATCAGTGACACGGAACAGAGCAAATGATTTTGATGGAGGTGAAAACAATCTGATGACATATGATTCAGGGTGGCGGTCATGAAAGGATGAAGGATAATGTATGGCAGTGGATGGGACACGGTTGACTTCTCTGAACGACTTCTCTTGAACATATGGCGACACTTATGCGATGGATCGGTAGCATTACCCCAAATATGGATGGTATGGCGAGACCATGGTGATGTGACCGGTGAATGAAACAACCCAACCCGATTGTGGTACGGAGGAAAAGTGTCATGTTCAAGAGCGACTTGCTACCATCAAAGTTTTCTTGAGTTTCTCCCAATTTTTCCCTAGTCATTGCTGACCAGTACCTCTTTATTTTTGTCAAGCTTGAGGAGGATAACATATGCTTGTTCTATAACTTGCCCTTCGGGCAAGCCCATCGCTATGTTTTAACGAGCCTAGCGATAGTGAAACTCGTTCTCGTCTAAAGACAAGTTTGTCGCTATTTAATGCTTTTAACGAGTCTAACGACAAAGATAACTCGGTCCTTTTCATTTTTAGAGAGTCTGAAAAGGTACGTAAAGTCAACTCCGAAAGTCCTTTTTCGTCATCTAATCCCTTAAGTTCGAAAAAGTATAAAACAATACAGAAGGGATGAGTTTTTGATAGTTTTAACGAGCCGAACAAAACAAGCGCTCGATCTTTTTGTGCAATAATCCCTCAGGTCCAAAAAGATTAAAATCTAGAGGAGGGATAGCACTTCCGGTCGCTTTAACGAGCTGGAAGGCCAAAACTCGGCAATCTTTTCATATTTTACAAGTCAGATGAAAAGAGCTTAAAGAAGACTCGTCTTTTGAGGAACGAGTGATAAAACGGGTTAGCAGCTGATTCCAGGTACGGGTTGGAATTTTCCAATCACGACAGTGTCACAAGGATGGCTAGTGAAATCACTCTTCGCAGTTGTTCCTCAAAATGGGTAAACAATCATATGGGGGTGAACGATCGGCCAATGGAAAAGTGAAGGTGACGGTGCAAACACGACCAAGGCTTTAATGGCTGATAATGTTACATTCACGGTGGTTATATACCGGAAGATAGTTCATTTTTTAACGAGCTTAAACGCAGAAAAACACTGCTCAGTCTTATGTTTATTTTTTAACGAGCATGAACTATGCGCTAAAACTGCTCGAATCTTGCGTTTATTTTTTAACGAGCATGAACTGTGCGCAAAAACTGCTCGATGATAAGTTTGCATGCCCCTAGCATAATAACGCAAATCGAGGTGCATGCATATTGGTCACTATTTAAGCATAGTAACGCTTGAGGTACAACCCATTACGGGGTTGCGCCAGTGGAATTCCGTCATAATCCATTAACTCGTAGGCTCCTTTTGCTAACACCCGTTTAACAATATAGGGGCCCATCCATAAAGAATTAAATTTACTTGCCCCCAATTTATCGGATTCTTGGTCGTAAAGAAAGACCAAGTCACCTTCCGAGAAGACACGGGGTTTGACATTTTTGTCGAACTGCGCCTTGAATCGTTTCTTATGGGCTTCGTTAGCCAAAGCGACATTACGACGGGTTTCATCCAATTGGATTAATTCCAAGAAACGGGCCTCTTCTTCTGAAGTTCCGGGGAGGAGATCAATTGCGAGTTTAAGAGGCGAGATTTCACAATGGACTGGCAAGACTGCTTCCAGGCCATACACCAGTTGGAAAGGTGTGAACCCGGTCGCATTCCTTACCGATGTTCGGTAAGCCCACAAGGCTGAGTACAGGATTAGGTGCCACCTTCTTTTGTGAACTCCGATCATCCTTTGCAACATACGCTTCAGGACTTTGTTGATCGCTTCAACCTGTCCGTTGGCTTGCAGATAATACGGGGTAGAGCTGTCGTGAGATAGCCCTAGCTTGGCAGCTAATTCGACCATCATGTGATTGCGAAAATGCGATCCATGATCCGTAACTATAGCTTGTGGTACGCCGAATCTGGCGACTACATGATTGAAAAAGAAAAGGGCAGTTGTTTCACCAGTGTTATCTAATGTAGGCATCGCCTCGGCCCATTTGGTAAAATAGTCAACGGCGACTATAATATACCCATGCCCCCCGGTCGAGGTGGGGTTACATGTCATGAAATCGATGCCCCATTTGGCGAAAGGCCCAACAACAACTATTGGCTGTAAAGGTGCGGGTGGTCTTCTGGTTTTGCTATCAAAAATTTGACAAGCATGGCAACTTCTGACTGCGGTTATGCAATCTTTGAACATGGTTGGCCAGAAGTATCCTGCTCGTAAGATTTTCTGTGCTGTAGCATATCCAGATTGATGCCCCCCACACGCGCCTGAATGACACTCATTCAGGGCTTTTTCGGCCTCCTCATGGGTGAGGCACCTTCTCAGAACTGTATCGATACCACGACGGTAAAGCGTATCACCGATGATCATGTAGTCTTTTGCTTGGTATCGTATACGTTTCTGTTCCGAGTGAGAGGTGTTAGGCCTGAACTTTTGGGTTTGGAGATAAACGATTATATCTCCATACCACTCATCGCTTGTGGATATCAGAAACAAACTTTCGTCCACGATTGATTCTTGGGATGTTTCATCGTTGGACGACGATGGGAGATCGCATAATAATTCTGTGAAAACTAGAGCTTTCTTTGATTTGGATTTTATGAATTCCAGATCAAACTCTTGAAGGATTGCTATCCATTTTGAATATTTGCCCCCCAGCAACTGTCGCGACAATATATAAGTCATGGGGTTGCAATCAGACAAAATGGTAGTTTTCCGAAAGAGGACATAGTGTCGAAACCTTTGAATCGCTTGAACAGCTGCAAGCGCTAGTTTTTCAACGTACGAATATTTGCTTTCTGTATCATTTAAGTTTTTACTTAAATAATATATAGGGTGTTCGATTCCATCGACTTCTTGAACTAAAACCATCGCAATGGTCGTATCCGCTGCAGCCAGATACAGGTTAAAATCTCTTTGATAGTCCGGGGCATACATTAATGATGCTTTTACTAGAGAATCTTTCAGAGCGTCAAAGGAAGCTTTCGCCACCTAATCCCTGAAGAAAGGTACATCCTTTTTCAAAAGACGAGTATAACCTTTAGCAAGTTCTGCGTAATTCAGAATGAACCTCCTCAGAAAGTTTGCTTTCCCTTGGAGTTTCTGAATCTGAAGCAAATTTGAAGGTGGAGGCAAATTTATGATTGCCTGAACCTTACAGGGGTCGAGACGAATCCCGTCCTTGGAGACTACAAAGCCAAGTAAACGACCAGAGCTGACACAAAATACACATTTGTGTGGATTGAGTCGTATCTTGTAGTGTCGGCAACATAGAAATATCGCTCTTAAATGCTGTGGATGATCAGTCCGCTTTCGCGAATGAGCCGGAAGGTCATCGAGGTATGGTTGAACGATGTTCTTGATGTCATGGAAGGCATAATTCATTGCCCTCTGAAATGTCGCCCCAGCGTTCTTTAAACCAAAGAGTAATTTTCGATATGTGAATGTGCCCCACGGACAAATGAATGCAGTATTTGACTGGTCCTGTGGGCGGATATTTATTTGATTATACCCGGAGAATCCATCCATAAATGAAAAGATTTCACATCCGGCGCATTCATCAATTATCTGGTCGATGAAGGGTGTAGGGTAGTTGTCTTTTGGACAAGCTTGATTTACATCCCTATAATCGATGCACACTCTAATTGTCCCTTGTTTTTTCATTACAGGGACAATATTCGATACCCAATCGGTTAGAGGAACCGGGTAGATGAAACCAGCATGGAGAAGTTTTTCAACTTCTGCCTTAATTGCAGCGGCTTTCTTGGGGTGCACCTGCCGAAGCCATTGTCTTACTGGTTTGACATCAGGATACATCTTAATTTCATGTTCAACGATACTCGAGTCGATGCCTGGCATTTCATCATATGACCAAGCAAAGACATCTCTGAATTCGCGGAAAAGAGCGTTATATATTTCCAGTTCTAAAGGAGAACAACATTTGCCAACATAAATATTCTCTACAACATCTGCTTTGGTTGAGATATTTATGGCTATAGTCTCTTCGATATTGGATAGGTTCCGCTCAGAATCCACCGTGTTTACAGTATTTGATAGGAATTCAAAGACTGATGGTGGCTATCATTCCATGGTGCTCCCTCAATCAACATTGATTGTAGAATTCCTTCGTCGGTTCCATGCACTCGCGACCAAGGATCTAAAGGGGTACCATATTCTCTAGACCTATCTACCCAAACGCTTGATGAGTGTTGACTTGGGTTCGCCTCCCATGCCAGAAACATTGATTGCTACAAAATTTCTATTGGGCTTGGGGGCAAAACCATTGCATGATCCATGTCGATATCGTCTTCTGAGATCTTCGTGGAAGATATCATATTGCAGGCTCCTACCAACGCTACTTCTCCTATATAGATTGGAGGTGGAAGTGCGAAAGTTCCCATTAATGTGGGGTCTTTCAGTAGGCCTACTCCAATATCTTGAAGCGAATGGTTGCTCCCATGGATCATTGGAATGCTCCCTGTAACTTGAGAACCATTAGGGAGGAAGTTTTGTTGGTCGACGATCGTAATCCCCCCTTGAAAGGGGAATGCGATCTTTCTAAAATAGGTCGACACAACAGCTGCCATGGCGTAGATCCACGGTCTTCCTAGTAGGATGTTGTAATCAAGATTTCCATCGATGACTTCAACATCTATTTCTACCGTTTTTCCCCCCAGTTCAACCTTCAAGTTATCTAGGATACCATATGGGGTATATGTCCTTCCGTTGAATGCTTTTAATGTTGTCGAAGATCGCGACAAGGTTGGAGATCCCAAAGTTTTCCAGCAACTGATCGACATAATACATGTAGATGCCCCCTCATCAATAATTGTTCGGTGAACAGTTTTGTTGAGGGCTTTCACTTGGATAAGGAAAGCTAGTTGAGCTGGTAATTGAGGATCGTATCCTTTGTGGTCAAAGGATACAGGATTGGAATCCTTGGGATCGACCCCACCAATGGTTGATAACAAAGCCTGCCTTTGGGATGGGCAATTTTGTAGTACTTCAAGAGTCGACATAGCGGATGGCGATTGGGCCAAATCTTCCACTATGTTATAATGCTATGCCGCTCTGGCACGAGGATTAAATGTCGACTTGTGTACTACTCCCTTTGGCGGTTTTATTGTTAATTCAGGGATGATGGGCGGTACAACTTCTGTCGAAGTTGTTGTCGAACTGCTTGGTTGATCTTTTTCCTTGCCATTCGACAGCTGCAGATTCTCGTAATCTTTGTTCCTTGTCGAAATCAAAGCATCGTTTTGCTGTTTGGAAACCGACAACATAAGCACTTGCGATGGGGAAGCATTTCCACTATCAACCAGATTTTGTCCTGGATTTGGAAACAGATCAGTTAACACAGTTGAGGTTTGCGAACTCTTGAAGAATTTCTTCAGCTCAGCTTTGTATGGACACTCCCTCGTCCAGTGATTCTCATCACATATCTGACACCCGAAGGGGGGTTTCCTATCTCCAGGAGGGTTTGAAGAAGTTTTTTCAGGGGATGACTCACCCTGTTTCTTCTTCTTCCCTTTGTTTTGCTTTTTCTTGATTCCTGGTTGTTTGGTTTCTTTGCCCTTATCTGCTGATACGACATTTACTTCCGAAGCAAGAATTTCGTCTTTTGCATTTTGATCTGATGTCTTACGGGCCTTTTTGGAGTTGGCCTTTGTCGACTTCGTGTTTGTCGTGCCAATCACGCCATCGCCGGCATGAGAGTCATTGTTTGATTTAGGAGGAGGAGGAATTGAGAATTCCGGTCTAGGGGCGTCAGGTATCTTGTCATAGAGCGTGCCAGACTGAGTATAGACTAAGTCTAGATACTGCGCACGAGTGATGACTTGCTCTTCCGTTACGACTCCCCCCTTGGCCACATCATCTGTTATAGCAGGAAGTAATGACTTGATAAACCATTCAGCTAATAGCTGGTCGGGAACATACGTTTTTACCATCCTACGACGACGTCGCCACTCATGTATATGATGAGATATGTGAGTGGCCGTCGTCAGTTTGAAGTTGGTTAAGATTTCCGTTCCCGTTTCATACCTTATCGGTAATTGAAAATGGGTTAAGAATGTTGTGGCTAAGGTGCTGAAATTGTCGAATGAAGCTCTAGGCAATTCAATATACCATTTTGCCACTGGACCCGTTAACTTCCTCTGAAAAAGGCGAAGCCTTATCGAATCATCGTTCAGGGTGTTTGATGAACACCATAGATGAAATGTCATCACATGATTCGATGGATCTTCACCTGGATTTCCATTAAATTTAGGAATGTATGAAGGAAGTTTGTGAGGAATCGCTGGCCACCAAGGGGCGTAAGCAATTGGATCCTTTGTCAACCGGTGTAAATCGGGTAACTCTAAAGTTGCCACGAACGGTAACTGTTGATTCAGGTTAGGTGAAGCATACCCAGGATACGATGGGATTTCCTGAGCAGTTGGCCTTTGCATACCAGCATAATGTAATTGATGTTGGTATGACTCATACGGTTGGTGGACATGACCACCGTAAAGTGGTTGATTTTGACCGTTTTGAATGTACGGTTGTCCATTGTTCGCAAAGATCTGCTGCTCAGAACCTTGGTATACTTGTTGGAATTGTGGTTGTTGATATTGCTCCAGCCACGGTTGTGAAGCCATGTTCTGTTGCGCTATACTAACCATTGGACCAAGGTGTGGGGTAATTGTACCTGTTTGGACCTGTGTCGCCCCACCAGTAGGCGATTGTGGTTGAGTCACAGGGTCAAGGGGCTGTTGCATTAGAACCTGAGAAATCTGAGTTTGGCATACAACAGGCAACGTTTGAACTTGCAACACTGTCACAATAGCCGGTGTGGTCGGGATGTTCGACATAGGTACACATTGTTGCATAGAATACACAACCCTTGGTTGTTGAGGTAGCATAGGTACCCAACCACTTGATGTAACTCCAGTATAACCTGAATACTGTTGTGAACTCCCGTATGGATACCCTCCTGGAGGGGGTAATGAAAGGGCATACTGCCCCCCATACGGTGGCAATCCGGAACTCAAGGGGATTGTTTGTCCTTGGGGACTGGATTGCCCAAATTGACCTCCAAATGGATCAATCTGGCGAGTTTCAACATAAGAGTTGCCGGATATTATTCCGGAGGAACAAACTGGAACGGACCACACTGTCGAAATAGTCCCTGGGTGGACTCCTTCTAGCGGTTGTGAGCTAGTCGGGACAGATGGTATGCCGGCAAACATTGTCGAAGTGATGGCAGGGAGTTCTGCTGTCGCTGTGTCATTCGACACAGTCCTAGATGTCGACGGTTGTTCAGACATTTTGAGTCTATCCAAGAGATTACCTAGCGATTCTACAGGAACTTCCACTGGTGGTAGACTAACTTCTGATGTCGAAGGAAATAGAGTGACCCTGACTCCAAAATGTGTTGGAGTGCTTGCTTGCAGATCTTCTACAATTTCCTCTATCGCAATCAAACCAGGTGGAAGGGGAAGACCGTCAGGTCCGTAAAATATTTCTGGTGCCGAAGAAGGGGTTGAATCAACAGCAACAGATGTTTGAAGAACAAGACTCTCTGAACCGGTTACAGATGGAACTGGTTCAGTAATACAAGTGTTTGTTCTCAGACTAGGATCAGTGTCACTGTCCCTCTGTGGCTATTGAACTTCTTCTGTAGAGGCAGGGTTTCCAGAAATGTTTGGAGTAACCGGAACCTCAGATGTTGTTGGAACACTTGTTCTAACTTTGATAGGAGATTTCGAACCGGTTAAACGAGTTCGCTTTGTCCGTACTGTTTTCGATTCCGGAGACAAAGACGGTTGACTCGTAAGCCTCCGTGAACGACGGGGTTTCAATTGACTTTCTTCCACGATTGCGGATTACTTGATCAACCAAAATACAAAAAGGGGAAAGTGTGTTTCCGAATTAAATGAATTTTTAGACGCTTTAGACACAACTTGCTTTTTCACTTTTAAAGAGTCGAGAAAAAGCTAAAGATGACTCTAGTCTCCTTCGATGTTTTAACGAGCCCGAAGTGACAAATGCTCGGATGGAATTTTTCCGTTATAGAGTCTGAAAAAGTCCAAAAGGAACTGCTCTGGAGTTCTAGGTAGAGGGTGTGCCAAACTTTTCGCAAAACCGCATAATACTTTTTAAGGTACGGGCGGTCAATCTTCCTAAATGCTGTGTTCAGTGCATTGCGATCAGTAGGGCGGCCGACACGGCTTCCTAAGGATAAAGGTTTTATGCCTATAGGGGTCTCCCAATATATACTCGACGGTACGTGGGAGCACAATCCGTACTGGCGCTATCGTCCCTCAGGAGGAATCACCCACCATCAGCGAGATCGACAGTCACCAGGCTTTACGACGCCGGAACACGTCTCTAGCCCAGACCTCTATGTTGTCCGTTAAGTTACAAAGCGTTGTTAAGTTCATTCAATTTATTTTAGGTTGATCTTTTTAGAAGTTTGCCTTTTGAGGCTCACCACGAGATGTATGATACAATTCCTAAATGCAGTCTAAAGATGATAAGCAAGCTTTTATATCTTTTCAACAATGAAAATCCTAGCTACAAAGGGAAAAGAAAGACACCATCTTTTCTCAAAGAGCAATCAGCACACTCTAATGCACTTTTCCTAAATCAAGCATGCAAACTATCAAGATGCAAATGCACAATGCAGGTGTTTGTTTTCTGCTCTCTTAATATTGATGCCTAAAAAGAAAGCTTTTTATACAACTTTGAATTTGTTTTTAAATGACAAATACAAACAAGTTTACTTTTTCGAAATCAAAAAGGGTAGAAGAGATCACAACACTTAACGATTTTCGAAACAAATACTTGTTTTGACACTCAAAAGAGACAAATTCAAACCAAAAGCAAAAATGAATGTATAATCAACTGTAAACAACCAATGAACTCTCTCCTAAGATCACAATCAACAGATCTGAATCAAGGGCTACAGGATGACTATTTCACTCTTGCAAAGGAAAACTGCAAATGACGCCACAAACACATAAAAACACTCGCAGTCTTTTTGTACAAAAGGAGGTGGAATTTAAGCAGAGAAAAGGAGTTATCAGAAAGGTACCTATGCTGGTTACAGGCTGCAAAAATCAGAGATCAAAACAGGGCAAAACAGAGCAGAGAACCCTAGCTACACAAGGCCTAACTGGATCAACGCACCCTCAACACAGAGGTTTTGACATTCAGCACAGGTAGCCTTCACGGGACCTGCATTGAAATGCAGAACCTCTTCACAGGGTCTGCGCTGAAGGAGAAACGAGAGTTCCTCACTGGGTTCTGGGTCACAGTTTGCTATTTAATCTACAGTTTCAGGCCAAATCAAAGCAACAAGCAAGGTACAATCAAAGGGATGCTTTGAGGGAGGACTAAGATCTATCACAAAGGATCATCAAATCATTTGTGAGTCCATTGTTCAGATCATAGACAAATCCAATGATTGGATCAAAGCAACAGCTGTCTACTTTTCATCTGAGAATAGCAGATGCAGTTCGATTGTTGTTGTTGAGTCTATGAAACAAACAATGATAGAGACACAAATAAAATGACTAAGCAGATCTCCCCAGTGGAGTCACCAATTTGTTGTGGGGAAAAATGCCTATGCAGGACGATCCTATCCGCCTAAGGTGTGACAGTGCCTTAGCAACAAACAGAAACAGCTATTCTAGTATTCTTCCTTTATGAATTAAGAATGAAGAGAGATGGATGGACTAACCGATGTCTTCCATTTGTCCCTTGATCCGGTTTCTCTTCTCTTTGAGAGTTCCCAGCTACTTGCCTTCTCGCTCGCCCAACTTCAACAGGTTTCTGCAAGATCACAAGAAGAGAACACTACACAAAGACATAGATTCATATTCATAACTAGTTCAGGATTAGAAATAAACTAAACATACTAATGCAATCATACATCAAAGATACATCAGTATATAGGAGAAACCAAGATAGCTTTATTGATGAATAACAAGGTTCAGGAAGAGATACAACCCAGAGGGCTCCAATCCAGCATCTCCTTCCCAGCAAATGAAATTCCTATCTTCACCTTCCTTCAAAGCATTAAGCACCCAATGATTCCAATCTCAAACCAACAACAATTCTTTGCAATAACAAAATTCCAGCCTCTAGATCTCATGGAGGAGAGATCCATATATAGATGTTTGGAGAAAGGGTGAGTCAGCTTGAGATCTGACTAGTGTCCTCCCTCTGTCAGTTCTTGCTTCCACTTGGAGACTAAGAGCCTCTTACTCATCACTAGTCGAATTCCTTGAGGCAAGTGTCATTGGAGAAGATTCTGGAAGCTTCCAGGGTCTTTCCACCTCGTTGAATGATCTTGCCATTTGTCACTTCCCGCTCAGCGCACCCTGGTAGTGCTTCTACCTGCGTTGCAGTGCACCTAGCCAGTGTAATCTCTGCATTTCAGCACAGACAGCTAGTGGAGCCTATGAATTGATCCTGAATTGACTTGTTTTTGAGCAGTTTCTGGTGGAGAACTTCTGTGAATTGCTGTGGTTTGTTAGCCTTGTTCCTCTAGGGGTAGGAACAACATGTTTAGGGACTTTGGATCCCTTAGATTATGGACATTTCATGCTTATAGCTGTAAGGCACAAAAATGTCTATAACAGGAATGTTGGTGGAGAATTGCATAATCCAAAGGGAAGTACTAGATAAGAATAAGTTCCCCATGGAAAGGTAAATGTAGTTTTATCTTGATCCTCAGGTGCTACTTGAATCTGATTGTATACACTAAAACCGTCCAAAAATGAAAAATACTTTTTCCCTGCTAATGTGTCCAAGACTCGATCTATGAAAGGTACTGGAAAGTGGTATTTTAATGTTTCTTTATTCAATTCCCTGTAATCGATACATGCTCTCCATTTCCCATTTTTCTTAGGAACAATTACTAGGGGTGAAACCCACTAACTGTGTGATATTGGATAGACAAAGTTTACATTTAGCAATTTTTGTAATTCCTCCTTAACAATTTCTTTCAGATTTGGGTTCGTTCTTCTTTGTGGCTGTCTAACTAGTCTTGCACTTTGTTCAATTTATATATGATGTTGCAAGTTTTATGATTAATTTCTCTCATATCAATGTATTCCCATGCATAAGCAGAAGAATGCTTTTGTAAAATTTCTACCAATTGATTCTTTTGTAATTCTTCTAGGTTTTCATTAATGTTTAAATTTTTCCTTGGAAAAATTTCTATTGAAGAATTTCTAAAATTTTCCATACAAAGTAAAGATACTTGCCTAAATGAGAGATACTCATTTTGACTACGGTCATAATGTGAGGAGGATTCATTATTTTCCATTAGATTTAAAATTTGGTCCTCCTCTCTTACTTGTTCAATAGTGAAAACAGGTTGTATATCATCGTCATCATCTATCCATTCATCATTCTCTATTTCTATTGTTCTTTTTTTAGGTGGATACAATGATTTTTTTTTTGTAAACTCCCATCTAAGATAAACATGTCACCTGATCTACAACTGATGAAAGCATCATCTGTAGCTAACGAAGGTATTCCTAGGATTAATGGATGTCCTCCTTGATTATTCTTGGGTGTTAATACCATGAAGTTGACATGATATTCCCAAGAATCTAAGGATACACAAACATCTTCTAACACACCATCAGGTTTAATTACAGACCTATTTGCTAATTGTAACAGTGTTGGTGTGTATTGAATGTTAGGAAGCCTAAGTGAATCCTTGACTTGTTTACTCATTATGTTTATAACTGCTTCTAGATCATTCAATTTGTTTGATATTTCTATTCCATTGAAGTGAATTTTCACAATGGGGCTCCCTAGATCTAGATATTTATGTCTACAATTTTCCCGACTAATTGAATTACTTTTATGTCTTTTCTTTTTCTTCCTGATATTTGAGTACTTAATTCCTTGATGGTTTCTGCAAAGATTGGTATTTCTTTTATGGATTGAAACAAAGGAATTTTTATACAAACATTTCTTAATTCATCCGGAATATTATAATAAGGAAATGTGATTTGTTTTTCTACTCCTTCATCAATTTTCAACCATTCAGGAAAAGGTGGTCTAATGGATATTGAGGGTTTCTCTATAATAGGAGTATTTATAGGAGCATTTTTTCTTTCTTCAAATTGATTTTTATCTTTTTGAAGATTTGTCCTTGCTTCTTGAATAACAATAGGGGGTTTTCTTTGCAATACTCTACCAAACCTTAATTGAATATTATTTAGATATAGTGGAGATATTACATAGGATTGAGGATTTTTCCCTTCCATATTGTAAACAGGTTGTTGTGACATTTTATTATTGGGATTGAGAAGTGGTTAAGTAGGTAATTGATTTGATTTTTTATGAAAATGGTAGGGAGAGTTGTGGATTTTGATTTTGGATTTGGACTTGAGGTAATTGATTAGATGAGGAATTCTATTAGATTGGGGTAAGAAATGTGGTGAAAAATTAAGATAGGATGGTGAATATTGTTGATATTAAGTAGAAGCCCCATAAGGATTTTGTCATCCTTGATTCCAATATTGTGATCGTGGCTGAGCCCAAGGCTTCAAAGATGGATTCCAATTATTTTGTAAAGACTAAGCAAATTGTTATGATCTAAAGCCTTGTGGTTGATTTGCTTGAGAATTCTGCCATGGTCTTTTGGCAATAAAATAAAGAGGGTCTACTTGTTCTGGTATCCCTTCATCATTAAATACAATCTTGAGTCTTGGCAAAGAAGGATGTTCCTTAGTATCATGGTTATCTACACATATGGCACAAGTTTTTATGGTTTTTAAGTCTAAAGGACATTCTCCTAGAGCATGCTTCTTTCTACACCTAGGACAAAAAATATATAATGCATCATTTTCATATCTTTGCTTGTTTTGTAGTTTAAGGGTGTCAATTTGTTCACTTAGACCCCATAAAATATCTTTCTTAAAAGTATCAAGAAAACTTTCTAATCCTTCCATATTGATTGTCCGAGCTGCAAATTTATTGATTCTTGATAAGAGAGGGTCCCCAGGGCTTTTTCGAACTCATGCTTTACCCTTCAGATATGTACACCTAAATCACAAATATTTGTAAATGGTAGTTGAGAAATATATCCTTTTCCTGTTAAGTTAAGGAGATAAATCAACTCATCTCTAATAGATTTGAGTAGGAGGGCTTTCAAAGTTTCCTCGTCTAAACTATCCATTTTTTTCCTTTTAATATTATAGGCAAATCTCTCAACTATGTCTTCAAGATTCTCATCTTCCTTTTGTGCCATTTTGAAGACTTCATCTCTAATGTTATGAGGTATACAATAGTCTCTATATTTCTCTAAGAAAGCTTCTTTCATTTGTGCCCATGTCCTTATAGAATTCATTCCTAGACTCATGAGCCATTTTACTAGCGAATCTTTTAAGGTAGCAGGGAACAATTTGAATTTTTGAGCATCATGAGATAATCATATGATCTGCATAATACTTCAAATTCAAAGGAAAATGTCTCTGGGTCTTCACTTCTTTTCCCATGGAAATTAGGAAGAATAGAAGGTGAAATATTCGTCATTGTGAGGGTTGTATCTTCATCGAAAATAGGGAATCGAAAAGGATCTAGATTTCCTCTACCTCTACGCCCTTCACTTCCTCTATCTCCACCTCCTCCTCTACCTCTACCTCCTCCAATCCTATTTTGCTCAATATTGACATTGTATACCTCCCCTTCTCGTTCTTCAGCCATGATAGATTCTTCAGAACTGATGTAAGGATCTTCTAATTCTTCTAGTTACTCTACCAATGGATAGTCAAAGTGAGTTTCTTGTTCCTCTTCTGCACTCGGAATTTATAATTTTTCTCCTAGAAATTGTTCACCGATGGAAGAGATAAAAACTACACTTGTAGTTGGGGATGTAGGATTTTCTTCAATTAAGGCTTCAGTGGATGAAGTAGGTGAAGTTTTGTATTGGATTTTTGATCTTAAGACTTCAGGAAGTCTTTGTTGACCTATGAATGGAATTTAGGTCTGAGTGGGTGGTGTGGAACATTGAAGTCATGGTGGAGTGAGTGGATTTTTCAGAATTAAACTTCTTCGTTGTCCTACAAATCTACCTCTAGAGTCTCTTTCCCTATGCATATCATGTTTTTAATTGATGGATTTTTATTTTTATTTTAACTTCTATTAGCACTTCCCCGACAACGGCACCAAAATGTTTAGTCAATTTAATTTTCTTAAATTGTAAGTATAAATTATCGACAATGAAAGGTAAATAGATGAAGTAAAACTGCATTTTATGTTCTAGAAGTTGTTTTATGTCGTTAAGGTGATTATGTTATTGCTATCTAAATTAATGTCAAACTTTAGAATCAAAATTGAGATGATGTTATTATTTATACTAGGATGTTATTTTTAAGATTTGTTAATTCATTACTCTAAATGATATCTCTAGAGTTAGTTCTAATTGCATTGAGATTTTTAGAATGGTTGAATAATGATCTTAACTCTTTTCAATAAATATATTAAGTTAATCTACTTTTCAACTTATCGATTGTTTTTGGACTTTTATGCTACAACTAAACAAAGCTAATTATGAAAACATGAAATGACATAAAGAAAATATTATTTTATCAATTTGAAAAATTATATATTCTTGAGTTCATATGATGAGAAAGATTGTCACTCTTATCTACTGCAACATCATTCAATGAAAAATAAAGCAGAAACAAGATTACTAAGCTATGAAATAACTAAACTATGAATGAAATGAAATGACTTAGTTATACTAGATATAAAGAAAATGAGATGATTGAGTTATGCTAGGTATGAAGAAAATGAGATTATTGAGTTATTCTAAGTATAAAGCAAACGAGATTACTGATACAAAGATCAATCAAGTGAACCTAGTCGCGAACACCATTGAACTGCATCCTAAAAATATAAAAACAGAGCATCCATAAACTAAATCTATGAAATAAAAGAAAATCTAATTACAATCAATAAAAAACTTGATCTGCATGCAAGGGCCTTTCACGAGGTAGTCAGTAGCTTTAATCAGCAACACATAAAATGTATGAACCAATATCTTTGCATTAATTGGAAAAGAGTTTGTACAGGATGCTTTAAAATTACATATGGTGGCGCACCTTTAACATATAGTTGTCTTTGTTCTTATAGAGTTTTCACTAACAACATGAGAAATTCAAGCCTATAGGTCCTCACTACAATCCTTATCGAAACCAAATCATATCGCTTATTCATTGATTTGCTATTGAAAGAGAAAATTGATAATATCTATTGAAACTCAGACTCTTTTCCTGCACGTCATCTTCGGTTGACTGCCATGGTTCACTGTGTTGTAGTGCAAATATCTTGATGGATTAGCTCGAGTAAACAGGTATCTTGATGGATTAGCTCAAGTAAACAGGAATAAATCCATGAGAGGATCATTCCCTATCTACCCATATACTCCTTTTCTGAGCTGGCGCACCCGAACCCTGTTAACAATGGATGTAGTTGTGGATCTGTGGATTAGTTGCAGAATCAGGTCAATTCTATAGCTGCATGTAAACTTTAATAAAGCAATAAGGCATATTGAAAAAATATGAAAAATAGGACATATGAATTCTTACCTTAAAAAAAACATCTATTTATTGCATTTATTTGGATGATAGAAATAGGAAAAAGGAAGTGACATAGACAAAAGGGTGTCAAGTTAGAGCAGTTCTTGGACTCTACATGGCAGATATGTTGGCCTTGCCACCCATGGTGAAAGATCAAAATGTTTTTCATGTTTCCTTCGTTTATAAATTTGATAGAATTGCAACTCCTCAAGAAATTTAATCTAACATCAAGAGACACAATTTACTCTACTGAGATGCAGTATGAAATTCACATTTTAGAACAACATGCATAGACATGCAATAAGAAAAACCACAAATACATGATGTTTTATATGGGAGCCCAACTAGGAAGAACCCTTCAAGCTTGTTTTCATTAATTAATGAAGTGAGAAACTATTACAATTGCTAGCTCCAGCTCTGCACTCAACCTGCGAAAGAATAATTATTCTCCTGCTCAATGAACAATCTCTAGCCAACACTTAGCCAGATATTTTCTCACCAAGGCCCCTATTTACTTGCACAAATATTGAGGAAATTAGCCCCTATTCTTTAGGAATTTCGTCCAAATTGGTTGCCCAATTCCCAAGGATTTATCATTGATTAGATGCAACACCTGTACATTCAACAATAGTTTACAGTGGATGGTACATTGCCTTAGAATCTCCATCACAACTAAGTAATTTGTATTCCTTTCATGCATGAGCTATTTTTGGTTGATTTATCAATTAACTGGATGATCTCTGAGTTAGACTACTATCCTACTGCACAACTAACCTCCAACTAGTTATATTAACTGTTAAACTAGTTTATGTTAGTACAACTGGAAATAACTGAACTCGATTGCTATAAATTAGAAATAACATATGAAAAACTAAAACCCAAGCTCTAAAACTCAAATTTACTGAGCTAACTGAGTGATAAGAGCCATGTCACCTTAGTTAACTACCTCCAAGTTGTATGTTGATGTGGAAATTTTGAATTTTCTCAATTTAACCAAAGCTAACACAAATTGAGCCTTTCTTGCTACACCTCTCAACACTCCCTCTTAGAAATAAAGGGATTGTCAACCACCCCTATCCTGCACCTATTGAATTCAAACTTCCCTCTTAACAAAACATTTGTAAAGATGTCATCATCTTGTTCCCATGTCAAAATGTATTACAACAAAATTATCTTCCTCTATAGACAATAGTATAAATGACGATACTAGATATCTATATGCTTGGATCAATCATGAAAATATTTGATTCTCAAAGATCTTAATGTGGCTTTGATTATCACAATAGATCGCAGTTGGATCCACCTCCTAACCAAATAGTCCCATAAGTATCCTCCTCATCCATGTCACCTCACATGTTGCTTGAATGGCATCGATATATTCATCTTTTATTGATCCGAGCATTACAAACCTATGCATCTTGCCGTACCAGGAAATTGGTGTGGACCCAACATTAAAAATTTCACATGATGTACTCTTTCAGTTATATGGACTCCCTTCACAATCTACATCAGTGAAGCCATGTATCTTCACTCCCTCTGTATGTCTGTACAATAATCCATACAGGGTAGTGGCTTTGAGGTACCATAAAACATGCTTTGCTTCCTTCGAATACAATTTGGTCAACCTAGTCATAACTTGGCTCAGTTGGTTGACTGCATAACACATATTTGGTCATGTGTTCACAAGATATATCAATGAAAACACTAGTTGTTGGTAAATGGTAGCCTCAGCCTATTCACTAGAAGTGGAATTCTCCTTCCTCTAGTTGGTCACTAGAGGTGTCTCCATGGGCTTACACCTCTCCATGTAAAATATCTATGGTATCTTAATGGCATACTTTCCTTGAGACACAAACAACTCCCCATCACCTTTCAATACTTACAACCCAAGAAAGTAGTGCATGAGACCCATGTCTTTCATCTGAAATTCCCTTTCAAGGTCCTTCTTGCAAGAGTTGATCAGCTG
Organism: Pinus tabuliformis; assembly: GCA_031772625.1. NCBI lineage: Eukaryota > Viridiplantae > Streptophyta > Pinopsida > Pinales > Pinaceae > Pinus > Pinus tabuliformis. Next base: position 1,788,643,496 of record CM062819.1, read on the forward strand.
CTCATCACCTGTCAATATTAAATCATCAACATATAAAAAAATGATAATCAATTTACCTTCTACCAAGATATGATAGAATTTGGCATCTTCATCACTTATGGTGAATCCCAATCTAGTGAGAGAACTATCAATCCCAGTGTACCATGCTCTGGGTGCTTATTTGAGAGAATACAACTATCGCCTCAGTTTGCAAACATGAAACTCTTGATCAAATGTCTCAAAACCTTCTAGTTGATCTATTTATAATTGTGCCTCAATAACACCATTGAGAAATTTGATTTTCACATCCATTTAGTGGATCTTCCACCCCATCTATGCAACAAGTACAAGAATCAATCTAATGGATGAATACCTTGGTATGGGAATACAGGTTTCCTCATAGTCAATTCCCTCAACTTGAGAGAAACCTTTGGCCACAAATATTGCCTTACACTACTCCATGCTTCCATTTACAATGTGCTTAACTTTAAAGATCAATTTTGAACCTAGAATTGATTTTTCTACCAGTCTTGGCACCACTTCCCAAACACTATTCTTTATGATGGATTAGTATTCTTCCACCATTGTCTCAACCCAAAATCATTGCTCAACTTCTTCCTCAAAATGGGATGGTTTTTTCTCTACAAGCTCAATCATAAGAGTGATGTAGCCAATGTACCTCTCGAGTGACCTCCTTTGCCTGCACAAATTTGAAGGAGCTCCCACATTCTCCCTCACGTCCTACACCAACATTTAAACTTCCCTGGTTCTTTTTCAACCTTCTATGGATGGTTCTACCTATGCATGATGTCTCCACTCTACCTCCTCTTTACTCCATTTTTGGATTCTTCGCAACTTCCCGAGGATCCTGCTTTGGAGCTAAAAGATTCTCTTCACATGGGATTTGAAGCTCCCTCTCAGGAGAGAACCTCATTGCTTTATCTTCATCAAACTTTATATAGCTTCATAAAAATGTCATTTTGAGGGAAGGTAAGTACACTTGGTAATTGTGTGGAGTTTTTTTGTAACCCACAAAAACTCCTAACTTTGTTGTCGGCTCAAGTTTCTTTCTCTAATCTTTGGAATATTTCTAAATAAAATTTATATAGGTTCTTCACATGAACCTTGATATGCTTCATCTTCCCTATTTCTATGTGTCTCAGAAAGGCTTCCCCTCTACTGAAAATAACATCATAGCCATGATCTTCTAAAACTATTACAAAGATGGTCTTCTTTAGGCATGTTACAAACATGACATATTTGAGGTGAAGACATGATCCCAAATCCCTCTTAAAGGTTACTGTAACAATCATGGTAGCATTGTACATTTCATCATCCCCAATCTCAATATACATATGGGGATCCTTCTTCTCCAAGTCACTCAAAAAATATCTACACCATGTCATGTGGAACAACGCACCTGAGTCTAAGTACCACACATTCACCATCATGGTGCTAGACATACCTGTGATGAGGGTGAATTCTAACTCGAACTGTGTATCCAATTATTCACCTACTCCTCTTGTTGAGTTCTTCTTGGTAGAATTTATGTGTGGACACTTTGTAGCATAGTGCCCGAATTCATGAAAACTGAAGCATTTTATTTTGGACAAGTCTTTCTTCTTTCCCCCTTGATTGTAATCCGGTTTGGTTTGATATTTTTCCCTTTGCACTTCTTTCCCTTCCCAAGAAATGTAAAATTATCTCATCCTCTCCCTTGGATGAACCTCTAACTCTGTTATTTTTCCTGGTTTCGTCTTGTACCAAGTTAGACCATAAGAATTCCCAATTTGGTAATTTACCCCTTCCATTCACAAAGGCATGGTAGTTGTGCTAGGATTTTGGAAGGCCTAGAAGAGCTAGGCTCACCAGGTCATCTTCTACAACATTCACAACAGCCCCTCTGACGACATATCGAACTTCGGCAAATCTAGTGAGATATCACAAAATATTATCATTTTTTTCATCTTAATGTTCTATGTTTGTATTTTAGGGCCAATTTTCTATGGTAATTTCTACTTTCGAATAGCTCAATTAGTGCCTTCCACATATGAAATGGTTTCTCTTTTCCATGGAGATTTGAGACAAGGTGGTATCTCACTCCCTCTAGGATTGTTCTCCTTGCCTTGGCTACATCTTTCATCCATTGGGCTGAGTTGTTGGCATCAACTAATCCGTGTTTTGGAATGTTTCTCTTGATATAATCCAAAAATCCATTTTCATCAAGCAATACCTCCATCCCATCCCTCCATGCAATGAAATTTGAGTCTCCTTCCAAGGCATACTCTAATATCAATCCATTTAAGGCCATTATTCCAACTCTAAGGAAAGATTGCTACAATGAAGCTGAAAATTCGAACCTCATGAGGAACAAATTCGAAATTTTTGTTCTAATGTGAATCCTCCTTCAATACCATGTAGAAATTTGATAGAATTGCAACTGCTCAAGAAATTTAATCTAAGATCAAGAGATACAATTTTACTCTACCTAAATGTGGAATGAAATTCACAATTTAGAACAACATGCATAAACATGCAATAAGAAAAACCACAAATACACAATGATTTCTAGGGGTACCCAACTAGGAAAAAATCCTCAAGCTTGTTTTCATTAATCAATGAATTAAGAAACTATTACAATAGCTAGCTCGAACGTTGAGATCAACATGTAAAAGAATAATTGTCCTTCTGCTCAATGAAGAAGCTCTAGCCAACACTTAGAAAAATATTTTCTCACCAAGGCCCTTATTTCCTTGTTCAAATCCTGAGGAAAATAGCCCCTATTGTTTAGGAATTTCCTCTAAATTGATTTCGTAATTACCAAGGATTGATCATTGTTTGCATGTAACACCTATACACTCAACGCTAAATTACAACGGATGTTACACTACCTTGGAATATCCACCACAACCAAGGACTTCTAATTCCTTGCATGCAAGAGATATTTTGGTTGATTGATCAATTAGCTGGATCATCTATGAGTTATATTGTTGTCTCACTACACAACTGCCCTCCAACTAGTTCTATTAACTGTTAGAACTACTTCAACTAAGTACAACTAGAAATAACTAAATTGGATTGCTATAAAGTAGAAATCACACATGCATAACTGAAATCCAAGTCCTCGAAGTTGAATTTACTGAGCTAACTGATTGACAAGAGCCATGTCCCCTCAGTTAATTGCCTCTAAGTTTTTTGTTGTTGTGGAAATTTCAAATTTTCTGAATTTGACCAAGGCTAAGCCAAATTGAGCCTTTCTTTCTACACTTCTCAAAAATTTTCTTAAGAAATATGTTCATGAACAGATGAAGGTGCAATGGAAGTGCTTTGAACCTCATGAAGCCACCTTGGAGGTGGTTATAAAATAAGGGCACAATACACATATTTTGTTTGCTTAAAAAAAGAGATGTAAGAGCTATATGTAAAGCTCCATTTTGGTTTTTTATGCTAATAAGAACATTGAGGATTATGTTCCCTATAAGGGGATGGGGTTTGTGACACCCCTATTACTTGTTCCCCTAATTTGAGTAATGTAATAATGTAATGGGCTTAAGTATGGGACCACATATCCATGATCTAAAAGGGAAGAGGAAAGGAAAACCCATGTGGGATTAGTTGGCACCTTAAATTAATTTTATGTTATAAATAAGATGAAAATAAGAGGAAGAGCCTAAGAGGAATATGAAGAGACCCCTGGGAAAATGATAAAAAAAGGAAATGAACAACAATATGGGGTTTGACATCTTCTTGGTGGAGCTCATGAGCAAAGATAGAATAAGCTATGAGCCTACGAAATGGAATTTATTTGAGAGAAAGCAGTGTGACTAGAAGATAAGGAGGAGATGGGATTGAGTGCTTGTTGTGAGTTTTTAAACCATTCATGGAGTGATTTATACAATTGATAAAATGCTCATGGTGATATATAGGTTTGATAAACCACATGCAGAAGGGTGCTTTTTGTGGTCTAATAAATCACTCATAGAGTGCTTGACACAATTGAAAAACAACCCATTATTGTTTAATTGTGTTGTTTTTTACTAACTCATAAACCACCCTAGTTGCTTGTTGCGAGATAATAAACTACTCAAGGAGTTATTTCTACAATTAATAAACCACCCAGGTTTCTTGTTGTGAGATGATAAACTACCCACGGAGTGCTTGCTATAGTTAATGAACCACCCTTATTATGGATTTTGTTATGCTTGACTAGCTGATAAATCACCCATTGTTATAACTTTCCATCCTCTTGTGTCTTGAAGATGGATTTACGAAAAGGTTTTTGAGAAAGAAATTCCCCTTAGATCATGGATCTGGATTAGGGGTGACTGTTGTAAGTAATATTGGCTATAATAGGTCTATTGCTGGGTGGAAAATCGATGTCCAATTTTCAGTTCCATTTTCTTTTATGAATTTGTAAGTGAAATAGCTCTGAGTTGAAAGCTATGAATTTAAAGAAAATTATTTGCAAATGTTGACTGATACTGTTGCATAATTCTTACAAACTACATTTCTTGAATATTTTATGAATTTTATTTAAGAACCTTTGCCATGTAGTTGTGTGGTTCTTGTCTGAAAATGAAATGCTTGTAAGACTGGTGAAAATGTTGATTAGGTGGCTATATATATATATATATATATATATATATATATATATATATATATATATATATATATATATATATATATATATATATATATATATATATATATATAGATATATATATGGGGTTAATGGAACTGTAGAGAGCGCCCCTTGTTATTGTTTTTGAAATATTGATGTTCTGGTGGACTTGTTGGCACTTAATGCCTTCCACCTACTATTATAAACTTGTTACGCTTAACTTTTTCTCAAAGAAAACCTGCAAGAATCTATTAGGCTTAATGGGAAGGCCCCTGGGTTGTACGGACAAATTCTTATTTTGTGTTTTGAATCTTGTCCATTAAAAAGCCTGAGATGATTTACTTGCTAGAAGCTTAGGAAGGATAGCATTTTGTGTGCTTTATAGGAACCCAATGACAAGAACTGGATTATGTCATAGGTCCAAACCCTTATAGAACTATATTGGTATATCCATGGCCATAACCCTTCGTAGATGGCTCAAGTGGGAAGTGATGAGCCCCAATATTGCAACAAGAATGTTGCAACTCCCAAGGCTACAAACATAAATTATCAATCTAGGGTTCACACAAAATTAAGAGGTGTTCGCATCATATGTGAAGCATACAATGTGTCCTTCTTTCATTGATTTGATGTAATGGAGTGAATGTCATGAAATGAAATCCTAAACTAATTACGAAAATGGAAACATTAGTTTACTTGCAGATTATAAATGAATAGTTTAATTACAAAATGTGGAATGTTGCTTTGAAAAAGGAAATTTGATATTTTCAACAATAATGCTTGTAACTGAAACCTTAAGGAAGTATGAATTAAACAATCAATTCTACTCTACTTTTCATTGATGAGTCACCCTTTTTTATCACCATGATCAATAAAACTTAGCTTTAGTAACATAATCCATATACATTTCATAAGAAAACATTCATTTTTATTCAAATGTGGATCTAGAGTGGTATTTTGTATTCCTCAGTCATGGATTAAAAGCCTAGGGGTCATTATTCAAGCCCAAAAAACAAAAAACAATCTCTTGTAACAAATCTAGTCAAGTTTACACGTGCTATAAGAGGGCTACAAGAGTGCTATAGGACGAGATAACTTGCTGAATTCCCAAGTAAATCAAATTAAAAAGGGATAGGAATTTTTTTATGAATTAGGATGTCTTAGGACTCCTTTCCAAGTGGGATCACTCCAAAATACCCATCTTAACACGTCCTAAAAAATAATAGAAAATTACTGCTCTCAAAACTAGAAATTCAGGAACTAGTGAGATAGTTAACCTACCAAATTCCTAACATAATCAAGTGAAAATTCTATGGGGTGAAAAAAATTATTAAATTGAATTTTTTTATGACCTAATTCAAGTGGAATAAACTCAAATGAAGCTCATTAACATGTTCTAAAAAGTAGCAGAAAAATACTACTATTTTTCTACAAGGGACTTCCAGGAATTCTAGATTTGTGAAATAGTAAACCAATCCAGGTAGCTCAATGATGAATATAAATTTCCAAATTTGTTTTAAGGGTGAATAATTTTTGTGAATATTTAAATAACCTACAAAATAACTCACTTCAATCATTTAACCAATATGACCTACAACAAGAGAAGCATGCATAGTAAATGCATAACTAAGAGATGCAAGTGAAAAAGACATTCAAAGGTCATTATTAAATTGTACAAGAGGGCTATGAGGCTCACGGGATGGCAAAGCCCGAGGAAAATTAGATTCCTATGGAGGAAATCAAGCTTTAGAGGCTAAAAATGACACCAAACTTCATTATTTGAATCAATTGAAGTACATCCCTGCTAGAAATGAAAGTGGGGCTGCAAAATAAGAAGTTTTATCCACAAGAAGACTAAGAAATACATGCCCCTAGAGGAAAATTCGAATTTTTACTTATAAAAAGTGATGATGAAGCATTCTCCTTGAAAGGAGGAATATTTTCCCTCCAAAATCCCTTAATTAGTCGATTTGGTTCCCAACGCTAAGAATCTGCATTAATTGATCGGGAACACATCCCTAGATTTGCTCAATCAGTGGAGGTATGGAATTTGTCAATAATTTAATGGTATTTTGTTAATTTATTATCTAATATTGATCCATCCTGTAGCAACGATAAAGTCCCTACAATATATCCTCCTACAAATCTTCATAATCTTCCCAATATTCTCACTTTATTCTACAAAAATAAATAATATTAGCCACAAATATGCAATTATCTCTAAACCTTACTAATGAACATATTAAAGTTAAAAATATGTTAGCTAATGAAAAATGACAGGTTTAATTTGTTGAAGGATGTTCAAATGGGCTTTAATTTATGTCTAATTGAGATGCCTATCAAAAAGGCATTTTCCTCAATCCTTGTAACCTCATCCATGATTAGGCTGGATTTATCGGGCTGAGTATGGGTTTTCTCCAGGGCTAAATCTCTAAGTCATATGACCACGATGCATGATCAAGTATGAATTATGCATAAGGGTTGGTATATTGTTAACAAGAGAGATCAATGACCAAGATTGACTGGGAGAGATCGATGGTCGAGGGAGACTCGGAATGACGTAAACCTAGAGGTCTCATTCTCATATGCATGAAGTCAGGCTCACATTAATGAGGGTTGAACAATTAGGTCCATGGTATCCAACCACAATATATATCCTAAAGGCTATTCATTTGAGGTTATTCTCAGAAGTTTGAAGTAGGGTACACAGAAGGTTATTCCCCATGATGAATGAAACCGATGCATTAGAGGTTATGTTATGAAAGCAGCTCACAGAAAGATAGAAAAGATAGATGAACGCCTTAGAAATCAACCTCTTCGAGGGGGAAACCTCCTTTACATTACAAAAGTGAACAGTTCTTTGATGATACAAATGACAAGGCCTCCTTTCTATATATAGGAGTCTAAGGGGTCATAATATAATCAGAACCGGCATAACAATAATAATCTAAGGGCACACTAATAACAATAGTGGGCTTCTATGGGGCACAATAATAACAATATGGGGACTACATGGACACAACAATATAATAAGGGGGTTTTACTAATAACAATAAGGGGTTACACTAGTACTATAGGTACCTAACATGCTCCTCTACTTCAAAAAGTGTTGTCCTCAATGCTTGAGTAGTTCTTGATGCTTCTGTATAAAATTGTTGTCCTTACATGTGGAATGTTCAACGAGTAAGTTATTCCACTTGATGAGATACTCTGAAATTGATCGATTCCGTAGCTGTTGGGTTCTTGTTTCTCTGATTGCTCCGGGTTCCAATATGATTTTTCCTTCCTCATCAAGTTCTTGCAATATTGTTTGAACTGGGATCTTCTACAACTTTTGAATGAATGGTGGCACTTCTTCATCCTTCTTGCATTCATCCTTTGCTTTGTTTATCCAATCTGGCAAGATGATAGAAATAACACAAAAAAAATGCTTCCACATCCTCATCCATTCTTGAGAGTGCATCTGCAACAACATTTGGCTTCCTGTTTTTGTAGATGATTTCAAAATCATAACCCAACATATTTGTGACCCATTTTTTCTTTTCTTCTAAAGATAATCTTTGTTCTAAGAAATATTTTAGACTATCATGATCCGATTTTACCTTGAAGTGTCTTCCCATTAGGTAAGGTCGCCATTTCTTAAGTGCATGTAGTATTGCCAACGTTTCCTTCTCATCAATATCTTGCTTGAGATGTAGCTGTAAAAATACCCAATCACCTACGCCAAAACTTCTTTCACTACGATGTTGATCTGCCTCTTGTTTCATTTGATTCTGTACCAAAGTTGCGTTATCATTTAAAAGTTGGAGAACTTGTTGTTGATGCTTGATTTGATATTTCACTGCTTGAACCTTTTTCTTCTTGATATGTCCTTCTATCTTGAGAGTTTGAATGGTAATTTCTTCTGATGCATTACAAGATATGGTCGAATTCATTTCTTGATGCTTGATGTGATCTTTCACTTCTTGAACATTTTTCTTCTTGATATGTCCTTCTATCTTGATAGTTTGAGGAGTGGTAATTCCAGCCAATGCATTACAACATATGCTAGGATTCATTTCTTCTTTCTTGATGTGATCTTTCACTCCTTGAACCTTTTTCTTCCCGATATGTCCTTCTATCTTGAGAGTTTGAGGAGTGGTAATTATTTCCAATTCTTTACAAGATATGGTCATATTCATTTCATCTTTCTCTGGGGTTGGTTCCAAGTGTATATCCCTTTTCATGTCTCTTGATCCTTTTCTTCCTCCTCTTCATAATCTATGTAAAATAATTTCTTCTCAGCACAATTATGACCTTTATTGTATTTTCTATCACAATTGTAAGAAAGCCTTTTTTCTCTTTTCTCTTCCAATTGTTGAAGTGTAAACCCTATAGGTTGTGGAAGGCTTGGAGAAGAAACACTTCCATAATTATAGTCATGAGTGGTGGGAATCCTTGTTTCCATAATTTTGCTTTCAATTTTTCTTGCCAACCTGAATACCTTCTCCAATGAATCAGGTTCCCGAAGATGAACCTCATGTTGAATGTTATCCTTTAAAGTCCCTACGAAGACATCAATCCTCTTCTTTCCTGGAAAATCATTTACCCTTGTATTCAATTTTTTGAAATCCTCAATATGCTCTGCCATTGAACCCTTTTGTTTGAGATTGATCAATTGGCTAAATAAGGTGTTACTTTTTGTATCCTCATAATGTGCTATCATTTCTTCCATGAAAATTGACCAAGTGACAAGTGCTCTATGAGAACACAGCCCCTTATACCATAAAAATTGATTTGGTTCTAAATATGAAGATGCAATACCTATCTTTTGTAATAGTTGCACCTCATGTAGATCAAAATATTTTTATTTTTTTTCTGAATAAGACTAAGCTATTATATTACAAAAAAGGCAAAAATTACATCATCAGTGTTACAACAGAGCCGTAGCCCTGTGATTCGTATCGAAGGACTGACAGTAAGCTCAGGAATAATCATCTCCAAAATTACTTAGGACTGACACTTGAACCAAATCGACATTCATGAGACCGACACTGAACATACACGATTAGCCGACACTGTAACACATAAAGACTGGAACAACTATGGATAGCCGTCACTATAACAGATAAGGACAGAATTACATGAGGACAAAGACCTGATACATATAAGATAGCGGTGAGAGCAGACAATGAAAAACTTCCTTTCTCAGAAACCTGAGGCGAACTGCAGAGCGAACTAGTCATCATCAGTGGTGTGCGGATCTTCCTCCGTTTTGCATCTGGGAAGCTTGTGGATGTCCGGTTTGGTGAGAATGTTACGCTGCACCGGTTCACTTGGGCCTGCCCCAGGATCTGGGGAGAAGCTGTCTTAAACAGGGCGCAGCATATCAGTGGTTGGAACTTGCATATCTATTGTGGGAGCCAACCCAGGAATCCGCGGCGGGTTGTCTTGAAGAGCCTCATCTTGACCTCGACGATTGCTGCAATGCTCCACTGAAACCGTAACAAAGAAAGTAGAATTCGACAGAGTACATGGAATACGATATCTCACCATGGGATGCGCAGAGTGCCCACAGTCCATAATTTCTCGGTGTTCCGCTGCTCTACCTCTACCCACAGCCCGTCCCTTGGAGCGCCTGCGGTCGGAAGAAACCTCGATTGAGGAGGAGGGGGAGGGGGCTGGCCTCTACGACGACGCCCGTCCTCAGGAACTCCCGCGCCGACTTATCATTCGTTGGCGCTCTCGCTGCATCCCTGAATTGTGCGAATAGCAGGTATACCCCCTCGCAGCCTCCCTCGGAACCAGAGAATGAGCCCACACCACCTCCGAGCACCCAAACCTTATGCCAGACTGCGGGAGAATGACAGAGATGCCATACATCCCCGAATTGTTCAGATAGTAAAGATACCCCCTCGCAACCTCCCTCAGAACCAGAGAGCGAACCACCAGAACCTCCCTCAGAACCAGTGCATGAGCCAACACAAACTGCGGGAGAATGACAGAAATGCCATGGCTTTGTAGCGCCATTCTCCGGTTACCAAGAAGGGCAGTAAATGCCGAAAGGACTCGACTGCAATAAACCATCGCCTCTGAACTTAAATGCATCACGCAGCTAGACCATATGCGTATCGTCCTGGTATACGTGGCTCGTCCGGGCGGACACATGCCCTTATGACGAGCCACTGTCCTGTTATACATTAAAACCACCCGCATCCGGGAGGGAGAGGTCCTTTTGCACCAAAGCGATGCAGTCCTTTTTAAGTTGTTCATCCTCAACCATGTCCAAGGAGCCGGAGAAGTATGGTGATGACTGAGAAACACCTTGGTTAGCCATTCTGTCGGCTACCTGGTTTGCTGTTCTTCGCACATGCTGGAAGGTTATACTTTGTGGATTCTTAAGCTTTGCCTCCAGGGATTCCAACCTGCTTAGCAATCTCCAGCTGGTTGCTAACTTGACTGTTGTTGCCCCTGCCTGAATTTTCTTGGCTGCTGCTATTAGGATGAGAGAATCGCCCTCAACCTCTAGAGGGAAGAAGTGTTTTTGCTCTGCTAGACAGATCCCTTGCCAGAGTCCTTCCAGCTCAGCTACATTGTTGGTGTCTTTGCCTAATGAGCCATAATAGATATGCAAAAGTGCTCCTGTATGGCTTCTGATGATTCCTCCGAATCCTGCAGGACCAGGATTACCTTTAGCTGCCCCATCGAAATTGAGCTTGAATGAGTTGAAAGCTGGTGGGGACCAGGAGGACGGGGAGGTGGAGCTGCGTGGGGGACGGGTAATGACCTTTGCAAAGGCGGAAAGGTCAAGATTCCATTCTTTAAAAATGTCCCTCTCTTGTTGCGCTTCTGGCATGTCTGTATCATACCAGGTTCTTATGGCTAAGGTTTCCTGGATATTTCTTTTGTAGATGAGCCACAGAGCGTCGATTGTCCGGGAAGTGTTGTTGAAGATTCGAGAGTTGCGCTCTTTCCAGAGAATCCAGTACAAAAAGCCTGGTATTAGACCCCATAAAGTATTGAGCAGTTGGATTTTGAATGGGTTCTTGTCCCAGTTCCTGATATTTTCCGTTACATCCTCGCCCCTGGGTTCTGTTCTCTTGTTGCATTTCTCCACTTTCTCCCAAAGTTGCTTTGCTAGCGGACATGTCTCCATTAAATGGCTGATTGTCTCAGCGTTGAGATTGCAATTTGGGCATCTAGAAGGCCCAATGAATCCCCTTTTTATCAAATTGTCCCAAGTGAGAATGCGCTTTTTACTTAGCAGCCATAAGAAGGTTGAGATTTTAGGCCATAGCCCTGGTAACCAAACTCGTGCCCAAATTTGATCTTTATCCGCTTGGGTGTCTGAATAGCGCAGTTGATGTGCTTCTTTAGTGGTGAATGTGCCTTTGTGCGTGTGTCCCCATCTGAGCTTATCCTGCTGGTTGGAGTGGCGGATTCTGCGATGAGTGAGTTCCTGATCCATGTCTGAGTATGTTTCGCCCTCCCAATCCCTCTGCCAGCTGCTCGCTGGTTTCCATAATTGGTATCCATGATGCTCTGTTTGTTGCCAGAATTGTTGAACCTGAATGAGGTTTTCTTGCTGCATATAAGATTGCCAGAGGGGCATTTGGAATAGATTCGCAAGTTTAGGGAGCTGCTGCCACGAATCCTCCCAAAACTTGGCTGACGTGCCTGAGTGGATTTCCCAGAAACTGTGTTCCTGAATGAAGTGGCTGTGTATCTTTGCAGCATTCCAGATTGGTGAGCCTTGGGCTGTGGAGTTAATTCTGATGAGATCTTGCCATTGACTACCCAGAGCATATTTTGCTTGCCATAATCGAGCCCAAGGTGAATGAGGCTTGGAGATCCAGTTCCACCACATTCGGGCTCCCATTGTGTTGTTACTTTGAAGCGGATCTCGAAGCCCTAGTCCTCCTTCTGATTTGATTTTGCACACTTCTTTCCAATTAACGAGAGCCCATTTTCGATTCCTACCAGTGGAGCCCCATAGGAAGTTGCGCTGAAGGTTGCGAATGGCTTTAAGGACCCATTTTGGAGCTGCCATGGTGGAGAAGAGGTACAGCGGCATAGCTTGAAGGACAGACTTGATCAGGACCAATCTGCCTGCCATGTTGAGAGCACGAAAGGTCCACGATGAGAGTTTTGATTCTAGCTTATCAAGGAGAGACCGCCAGGAAGCATGTTTGATAGCTGAGTCCGAGAGGGGAGCTCCAAGGTATTTAGATGGAAAATGGGATATGGTGAACCCCAGAATTCTGGCAATGTTCCTTTGAGTGGAGGGGGGGGTGTTAAAAAAGAAGAGTTGAGACTTCGAGGCATTGATGGAGGTGCCAGAGGCATCAGAGTAGAGGGAGAGGAGAGACTTAAACACAAAGGCTTCTTTCGAGGAGGGATGACCAAATAGCATGGTGTCATCAACGAACTGCTGGTGAGACAGAGGATTGAGACCATGGATAGAAATACCTTTAAGCTCTTGAGAGGAAATGACTGATTTGAGAAGTCTGCTGAGGCCCTCGGCCATTAGAACAAAGAGAAAAGGTGAAAGAGGATCCCCTTGCCTTATGTCGCGAGAGGGTCTAAAGGGGGAGGAGGGAGAGCCATTCAAAAGAACAGAGAAGCTTGGAGAGGTGATGAGGTTCATAATCCACCTGGTCCAGGTTGCACTGAAGCCAAAGGCTAAAAGCATTTTATTAATAAAATTCCAACTAAGCTTATCAAAAGCTTTGGAGAGGTCGAGTTTTAGAATCATACCTAGTTTCTTAAGAATCTTTAATTATTGTATTACCTCATTTGATAGTATGATTCCATCCATGATCTGCCGTCCTTCCACATATCCTGTTTGTTCCGGAGATATGAGTAAGGGCAAGAGAGGTTTGAGCCTATTTGCGATGACCTTTGAGATTAGCTTGTAGATTACATTGCACAGTGCAATTGGTCTGTATTTCTCTGGCCTGTTGGGTTCTCCGCCCTTGGGTACCAGAGCTATGAAGGTGGTATTGAGGGCTGGGAGGATCCAGTGCATGCTTCTGGATTCTTCAACGAGGTCCCATACTTCATTTTTGATGAGTTCCCAGAATTCATGGAAGAAATTGGCTGTAAAGCCATCAGGCCCAGGCGCTTTTCCGTCTTTGAGTTGAGCCATGGCTTCCTCAACTTCCTGCAAGGTCGTGGGCTGGAGTAATCTGTTATTGTGATCCTCAGTTATGATGCTTGGAATATGCTGCGTGATGGCTCTGATTGCTGCATCCCTGTTCTCAATGGGTTCCGTTAAAATTTCCTTGAAATACCCTGTGAATTCCTTTTCCATGTCCTCATGTTCCTCAATTCTTTCGCCTTGTTGGTTGTTGATGAACGTGATATTATTGTGCATTCGCCTTTGAATGGTGGCTTTGTGGAAGAATTTTGTATTCTTCTCCCCCTCTTTGAGCCAATTGATTCTAGATTTTTGCCGCCAGAGTATTTCCTCTTGTTTCCTGCGTTCCTCGATTTGGTTCCAGAGTATCTGTTCCTGTTGTGCTTGTTCTTCTGATCTGCCTTCAAGAATGAGAGTTTGTTGAAGTATGTGCATTTGCTGTTCCAGTTGTAAGCGCTTCTCCTGGATGTTACCAAAATTTGTGCGATTCCACACTTTGAGGACGTGTTTCAGATTTTTTAATTTTTGTTGGAATTGATACATTTTGGCTCCCTCTGGCGGAATGTAAGCTGCCCATGCATCGCTGACTACCGTCTTGAAAGTGGCATTTGTTAGCCAGAATGCTTCGAATCTGAAAGGTCTGTTGCAGTGGTTACTTGGCCTGGACCAATGTAGCAAAATTGGCCAGTGATCAGATCCACTTTGGTGGATGATGGAAGCATTGAAATCCCCTCCCAGGTGGATTACATTGTCAGAAAGAAGGAATCTATCAAGCCTAGAGGCAATGTGATGAATACCTCGACACTTGTTAGTCCAAGTCAAAATGCCATTAGAGGTTGGTATGTCCATAAGATGATTGTTTTGAATGAATTCTTTGAGGCCCTCACTGTCACTGTCGAGCCTAATTCTACCTCCCTGCTTCTCTGCCATGGATGTTATTATGTTGAAGTCGCCGCCACCAATCCAGAGCAGGAATTGCCTATTTTCATTGAGGATAGAGATCGTTTCCAGCAGGTCTAGTTTTTGCTGAATTGTCTGAGGAAAATATACATTTGAGAGATGCCCATGGATTCCAGTGCCAATGAGGTGGAAGGAGGCTTGAATGAGATGAAGAGTGGCATGGAAGTCATATAGTGTAATGATTTGCGGGTTCCACAGAATGGCTAAACCACCTGAGGCTCCAGAGGCATCTACTGAGATTGCACTGCTTCATGCCCAGACTTTGCCGCGAATTCTTTCAATAGCTTCAGTGTTGCTTTTTGTTTCTTGCAGAAAAAACTATGGTTGGTTTTTCTTGTTGAATCAAGTTTTTGATCATTCGATGTTTTGAGGGGCTGTTGAGTCCTCTCACATTCTAGGATATTAACTTCATGTAAACTGAGATTTGGGTTTGTAGAACTTTGTCAGCTTAGGGAATCGCCCCGACTCCATAAGTAATTCACCTATTGCTATGGTTCTTTGAAGATCTGTCTTTCTTCCTCGTTTCTTAGGATCTTTGAGCACCTTTTTTCCGTCCCATGGGCTGCCTCCCTGTATGCCAAGGCTTTTATTATGCTGCACCTTGGTTAAGACTCCTTCCAGCTTGTCTATTTGCCAGGGTTGAATTGAGTTGTATTCTCTCTGTTTGCATGCCGTTTCAAGTGTGAAGATGTCTAAACCATCTATACTAACATCCGCCTGATCTTCTTCCATGACAGTGGTATCACCTAGTTCTTCCTCATCCGCTTCTTGCTGAAGACTGAGAGCCAGAGTAGCATCTGTCTCCATATCATAGTCTTGCTGCTTATTATCCAATGAAGGTTTCTCTTGGGAGAAGGAGAAGGGACTGAGACTTGACACCGATTTTCCTTTCTCCAAAGAAGGGTTTGGATTGGGATTCGAAAGAGCAGGATCAGAGGGCTGCAAGGGGACTGAGGAAATGAGGGAGGAAGAGGGCGAAGAGGTATTGAGAGGGGGTTCAGAACTGGGATGGTCTTGCTTGTTATGCGTTGCAAGAACAGAGAATCTGTTTTGGGAGTCCGCTTTGAGAGCATTGTCCATGACTGGCTGACTCTTTTTGGCATGCCTACGGTGGTTGGGAATTTTAATGAAACCTTCGGAGTCTTTATCAGAGACAGCAACAGCTGCTTTGGACTGACAATTTAATGGACAGTCACGGAAGAGGTGTCCATGCTCATGACACTTGCGACAGCGGAAGGGAATATGCTCATAATCTAAAGGTTGTGTGTCTAGTCAATTTAATGTCTTAAATTGCTCTACATAAATTATCAATCCGGGTATCGTAAACTGATGAAGTGTGGTGCACTATATGTGCTTAGTTAACCTTTCTCTTACTTCGTTGTTTTATAGTTTATGTTGTTTTTGGGGTTTTGTTCTAACATGCAATAATCAAATAATGAGAAAATGACTATGAGACCAAGTATCCTTGCTGCAGCAAAAGGACAAGATGATTCTATCACGTCATTAGTTCATTAGAAGGCTATGTGCATCACTAATCTACAATCAACTTGAAAGCATGCAGTAATTCAAACTGTACATTAAACTGCAAAGAAAGAGCTTGAAAGAAATAACTTGAAATGAAACTGAAAGCAAAGCATAAAAACCACTTTCTAATGGCACTAGTCACTAATCATGTTGCTGCAATAAAAAAAGGTAAGAAAAACCACTTTAAAGACCAATTATAATGTTCATCTCTTCCTAACACTCTGCTTCCAACACATGGGATTATGTGAAACACGATTAAGAAATAGTTAGAAATAAGTCTAAAAAGTAATCAAAATAAGAAAAATCCACTTTAAAGACCAGTTATAATGTTCAACTCTTCCTAACTCTCTGCTTCCAACATATGGGATTATGTGAAACACGATTAAGAAGTAGTTAGAGATTAGTCTAAAAAGTACTCAAAGCAAGCTGTAATTTATTAATATTCTGATCTCTTAAAGATGAACAACTTATGATAAAGAGACCATCAATATGTTAGCATACAACTTGAGAAACTAAACTAGAAATCAAGCTAGAAAAATAAAATAAAGGCAGCAACTTATGAATATGACAACTGAAAATACCATTAGAGATAAAGCAAATACAACAAAGACACACAATCCCGGGAGAAAATAAAATGCATAAATTAAAATTGCATGAATGAAAATCTAATCTACCTTACATTCTACAAAGCAATATTTACAAAATGAAATCTACTCTACTTACATCCTAATATGCTCCATGACATCTACTTCACATCTCCTTCCATGTTGAGAACATCAAAGCTTTATTCAATTTCTTCAAAAGTACAAAGTACAAAAGCTTTCAAAAGCCATGGGACTAACAAGCTAAAAGGACTAAGAAAAGACTAAAGGAAAGACTAGCAAATGAAGGAGAGAGATCTCCTATTTATACAAAAAGATGAGAGCCATCTCATTAATGATAGTCCATGAATCTCTCCCTCTACCTCTAGAGTCCTAATCAAAATAGGAACTGATAAGACACATGTCTTTTTAGAGTTACAATACAATTAGGAGATGTGACACATATCCTCATGATCCCATGATTCTTTTCAACCAAATTCGAATTTGGCCTTAGAGTGCCACATAAGGGTCTTCTAGAAGCCTCCTTTCAACCTACACATGTCAACAAACTCAACCCATTTGTTAGGTATAAGCATATGCACATTATTTTCTAATGTTTAACCACAAATTCACTTAAAAGGCTTAGAAATAATAAAGATTGGAAAAACATAAAGGTGGCCCAATGATAATGAAAGTGGGATGAATGTGGTGACATAGTAGTGAAATGGAGGTGAAATGGAAGTGATATAATGGACATAATAGTGAAAGTGTAATGCAAATGAATGACATTTTCAAGACTCAACATACCCCCCAACTGAAGCTATTGCATGTCCTCATGCAATATATATTACATTAACTCTTTTGATTCTTGAGCTTTGGCTTAACTTTGCATTATATCATTTGATAACTTCATATTTCTGCAAAGTGTTTCACTTGAATTGCAACATGGTTGGTTCTTGTGTTACAACCATTTTTTTATTTTGTTGCCTTCTATTTTGATCTTTGAACTTTGCATAATGATATTTTGATTATTGTTGCAAAGTATATCTTTATTGGGTTGCATGATGGTTGGTTCTTGTGTGACAACCATGATTTTGTTTGTATCCAATTTATCCTTTAAGCACTTTTTCAAAAGCCATTGTATGCTCATAATAGCAATGTAATAATTAATATATGTTGGAAGTATGTGAGCTCTTGAATATGATATGGACATGGAAAGATATGAATATGAATGTATTCCCCCCCCCAACTGATGGTATTGGCAATTTTATGAAATGAGGAAGAGAAATGTTTTTCCAACAATTATCATTCTAGCTTTTTATGGAATTCTATGGTTAAAAGTTAGAAAATGCCGTACCTTCACTTACCCTTTGGAATGGATGAGTTGTATGTGTGGTGGCTGAAAACTTCTGATCATATTCTTCTTCAAGTGGCTGAACAAGAGGAGTCATGGATAGAGAGATAAGATGGATTTTTATTGCTTCTACTAAAACTTGCTGAATCTGCTCCAAAATGCTGAAAATAATAGTCTTCATGTCTTCAAAACTCATTGGCACAATTCCTACTATGTGAAAAGATGTTCTAATGTCGAACATAGTAGGAAATTGTTGGCTTAGTGGCCATTAATGGATGCCACTAGTCAACATGAGAACTCTCACCATTGATGACAATGAGAGTCAAGATGCCCAAACACATCTTGCTAGGTACGAATGAATTTGCTGAAGTCAAGTCACCTAGAAGATCTAACGAACAAGGGACATTAATGTATTCCCATTGTTTGTCAGCATGAGGACTTGCCATTAAGGCATGCAAGCCTCAAGGTGTTTTTACAAAGAACTTAGACTCAAAGGACTATGGACTCAATAATTTGCATTGAAGCAGGGCTTATTTGCAGAATGAAAATGACAAGGAATGGAAAATGGAAATGGAAAATGGCAATGGAGAACAGAAATGGCAATGGCAATAAGCATGTGAATGAGCCTCTTGCTTTTATTTGTGGGTTATGAATGGACAAAAAGAGATGGAAAGTGTATGTGAATGAAAATGGAAAATATGGAGTGGAATGAGGTGAATGGTTTATTATGAAGTATGGATGTGATGGAGACAATAGTATCTGAAAGTTTTTCAAGTGTTTGGATCTAATTTTGCATCAGCATATTTCCTCTTTGTTGCTGATCATCCTCTTATGAAACAAATTGGTCTCTTAGAGAGACACCATTCTCTTGTAGTCATTTGTCCTTCCTCCTGGAACCTGCAAAAAAAACTAATAATTCTTCTGCAATGGAATGTAAGATTATCAAAGGAGAGAGGTGATCAATCTCTCTAGTTATGATATTTACACACAAAACTAAGAATTTGTATTAATGAAACAAGTTCTCAAAGGAAAAATCAAAAGAATTTATACCTGCTTTGGAATTAGTGCCTCAAGTTGATGTTGCTTCTTTTCAGAAATTTATTTCATTACTTGCCATTTCAAACTCTAATGATATATTTCTCATTGTATAGATCTTGTTGAGATCTTTCCAATGGTACTTAAATCATCAAAATCTGATTTTGTATGAGAAAGATAGGCTGATTTGAACAATGAGGTTTTTCTGGCTGCGGAATTGAGGAACAACTTTGTAGCTAAAAATCGTGAATGAAAAGTTAGCCATTCATCTTTCATTATCAGTCCAAAATTAATCAATACCTTCAGAAAAGTGAGAAAATAACTTGTTCATTTCATTGATTCAAAATTATTATTATTTTTTTTGACATGCAGCAACTTAGTGTGGCGACTCAGTGTGGCGACTTTGTGATAACACCCAATTTGACTTCCCTTTGACCGGGGTCTTTTTCATCAAATTTGACCAAATGAATAGGACACCATCCATGTACTTACATTTCCCTAACTACCCATGTGACTTGTTTTGCCTGATGACACCTGCAACCTAGAGTTTAACAAAACAGCTGCGGAATCTGGGATTGGCTGCGGAAACGCTGTATTGGTTGCGGAAAGTGCAGAGAGTGCTGTGAAATGGAGTGGCTGAAACAGAGTGTAGTAATTACAACAAAAACCTCAGATCATATCAGGGGATCATATGACAAAAAGTCCATAACAAAATTATTTTGATCCTTTGGAGTCCAAATCTTAATGTTTTGTTGTTTTTTTTTCTTTGTGACATCCAACTGAGTAGTTACATTGTGAAATTTGCCTGCGGCTTGCTATGAACAGCTTGCTGCTCTCGTGTCCAAACTTGAGGGTCTCCACAACATGTTTAAGAGCCAAGCGCAGAGATGACAAGGGTATTATCCTTAAGCAGGGAATCCGTCAAACATGATTTTTCTCCCAACATCTAACCGACAACGATTTCATGGGATTTAATGGCAGAGAGTCGTGTTCAATTGGAACACGTCTCCAAACAGGTTGAGTTTAATGAGAGGGAAGGTGTGTAATCGGATTTCAGATGCCAGCAATATACAATGATTCCTAATTAGAATTCCCTTCCTCAGGCACGCAGAACACATTCAATCTATCAGTTAATCAATTCAATTTTTTTTCACGCGCGGCAGTCAAAAATGGGCTCCAAAGAACCGAAAATTTCTCCCAAACCGCCATGAATTTCCTCAAACGGTTTCTGGGTTATCTAATTAACCCACCTGGAAAAAAAACACATGTTTTATTTTTTTGAGATTCGTCTCCATTTGGGCAAATCGAACGTTTGAAGTTTGACGTTTTTTCCTGTGTTTACGTTTTTCTGAGTTAACAGTTCTGCATTCGGCCTTTTATGAATTTGCATTCGTTTTTCTTATGGTTTTATTTGTTGTTTTGCAGGTATGTTACACAAGTTCAATTCAATGCAGTCAACCATTTAGAACCTTCCGGCTCTGCTCTTAATAACTTGCCCATTTCGGTTATCAGCTCACTCTGCAGATCTGACAGTGGTGTTTGCACGCTGGAGGAGAAAACTATGCGGAAAAACAGTGCTCAACAGTGGGTATTATGGCTATAACAGAGTGGCTATGATGAAATTGCAGGACTGGTGATCGGGGTTTTAAGTGGATAGGTGAGGAAAATGGAACAGAGAGGTTTACGATGAAACAGAGTGGTGAATGAAACCGAGAGTGAAAAAAAAACGGTGGAGTGAGGGAGTAATCATCAATACGAAATTGTTTCCTTCAAGTCTGTCTTTAAAAGAATCAAAGGCACATATCATTTCTTTGCTTTATTATGCACAATATTCTAGTAGAGGTTTTACCCAAGGAATACCACTTTTATTTTGAAAAGAGTGGTTCACTGTTAAACGCTTACTTCTCTAGATTCCTCCTTCTGAACATCAGGAAGAAAACCTTGATGACATTGAGGGATGGTATGCAGGGGCAAATGGATACACAGAGGGACTTATATGAGCCTATACTGAGGTAAGCACAGGCTGGTCAGGGTCCTAGTACATTTTTCTTTTTGAAAACAGAGTTTTTATTTTAACACAGCAGTCCATGCATTTTGACCCTTTTTTTTTCTCAGCCATAATGGAAGCTAGGAATGGAGATAGCTATAGATTGCTTTTCTTTTTCTTTTCTGAAATTGTAAAATTTTATAAAAAGGATTAATGATTTTCAATTTCAGGCAGCAAATACTTCAAGAAAAACATGTTAAAAACAAGACTTTGACTGAGGTTTTAGGCTGGTTTTTCATCGATCTGAGCTGGGTGACCAGGATAGGATCCATGTCGGGATAATTCTGGAGATGCCCATGTGGTTGGGTTTTTCATTAGATGCCTGTAACCTGTTAAACCTTGAAACAGCTGTGGAATTGTCAGCTAGCTGCGGAATTGTCAGCTAGCTGCGGAATCAGGGCAGTTTCCGCAGCTAAGTTGCAAAACCTTATTTGAACAAGATACAGTGTTTTGAAGACCACTACAAAGCATAACCAGACAATTTTGGACAATTTGAACCTATCAAAGCACTTGAGTTTCATTTTTTTATCATCATTTTTTTTTATTGAATCAATTGAAATGTTGAAGTTTATTTTGTCTCCTATTTTTTCTTAACAATTCTTTTTCTGATCCTCCAGATCACACAAAGTGCAGGAGGAGAGCATACTCAAGAATTATTATTTTTTCTTTTTTACTTAACAATCCTTTTTCTGATCCTCTAGATCACACAAAGTGCAGGAGGAGAGCATACTCAAGAATTATTAATTTTTTTTTCAGATGTAAGAAATAAGGTCTCCTAATTACACTTCCCCGGCAACGGCGCCAAAATGTCTAGTCAATTTAATGTCTTAAATTGCTCTACATAAATTATCAATCCGGGTATCGTAAACTGATGAAGTGTGGTGCACTATATGTGCTTAGTTAACCTTTCTCTTACTTCGTTGTTTTATAGTTTATGTTGTTTTTGGGGTTTTGTTCTAACATGCAATAATCAAATAATGAGAAAATGACTATGAGACCAAGTATCCTTGTTGCAGCAAAAGGACAAGATGATTCTATCATGTCATTAGTTCATTAGAAGGCTATGTGCATCACTAATCTACAATCAACTTGAAAGCATGCAATAATTCAAACTGTACATTAAACTGCAAAGAAAGAGCTTGAAAGAAATAACTTGAAATGAAACTGAAAGCAAAGCATAAAAACCACTTTCTAATGGCACCAGTCACTACTCATGTTGCTGCAATAAAAAAAGGTAAGAAAAACCACTTTAAAGACCAATTATAATGTTCATCTCTTCCTAACACTCTGCTTCCAACACATGGGATTATGTGAAACACGATTAAGAAGTAGTTAGAAATAAGTCTAAAAAGTAATCAAAATAAGAAAAATCCACTTTAAAGACCAGTTATAATGTTCAACTCTTCCTAACTCTCTGCTTCCAACATATGGGATTATGTGAAACACGATTAAGAAGTAGTTAGAGATTAGTCTAAAAAGTACTCAAAGCAAGCTGTAATTTATTAATATTCTGATCTCTTAAAGATGAACAACTTATGATAAAGAGACCATCAATATGTTAGCATACAACTTGAGAAACTAAACTAGAAATCAAGCTAGAAAAATAAAATAAAGGCAGCAACTTATGAATATGACAACTGAAAATACCATTAGAGATAAAGCAAATACAACAAAGACACACAATCCCGGGAGAAAATAAAATGCATAAATTAAAATTGCATGAATGAAAATCTAATCTACCTTACATTCTACAAAGCAATATTTACAAAATGAAATCTACTCTACTTACATCCTAATATGCTCCATGACATCTACTTCACATCTCCTTCCATGTTGAGAACATCAAAGCTTTATTCAATTCCTTCAAAAGTACAAAGTACAAAAGCTTTCAAAAGCCATGGGACTAACAAGCTAAAAGGACTAAGAAAAGACTAAAGGAAAGACTAGCAAATGAAGGAGAGAGATCTCCTATTTATACAAAAAGATGAGAGCCATCTCATTAATGATAGTCCATGAATCTCTCCCTCTACCTCTAGAGTCCTAATCAAAATAGGAACTGATAAGACACATGTCTTTTTAGAGTTACAATACAATTAGGAGATGTGACACATATCCTCATGATCCCATGATTCTTTTCAACCAAATTCGAATTTGGCCTTAGAGTGCCACATAAGGGTCTTCTAGAAGCCTCCTTTCAACCTACACATGTCAACAAACTCAACCCATTTGTTAGGTATAAGCATATGCACATTATTTTCTAATGTTTAACCACAAATTCACTTAAAAGGCTTAGAAATAATAAAGATTGGAAAAACATAAAGGTGGCCCAATGATAATGAAAGTGGGATGAATGTGGTGACATAGTAGTGAAATGGAGGTGAAATGGAAGTGATATAATGGACATAATAGTGAAAGTGTAATGCAAATGAATGACATTTTCAAGACTCAACATTGTGTCCATTCATAATCATCGTGATAGAGTCTTACCGTATCAGCTAGAGCTTTGGTCAGATGCATTTGGACGCAGATCCTGGCATATGAGGTATATTTGCGAGTTTTTGTCTCAGCCGCGACTCGGATGAAGGTGCCAAGTTTGTTGCCTGTATCCGCCAGCGTTTCTTCTTTCCAGTACTCCGCTGGGAGTGAGTACATCCTGATCCAGACCGGAGCCCAGCTGAAATCTTCCTTGTCGGGATTGAATCTTGGTTTCAATTCTGTGAGATAGAGGCCTGAAGAGTTGAAGAAGTATGGGCCTCCTTCGAATATCCACACTCTGTCCTCCACACAGTGAAAGATTGCTGTGAAAAAGCCTTTTGGACCTAGTTGCAGAGTAATTTGTCCTTTGGGCTTCCATTTTGAAGCTATCCAACCTTGTAAGGCTTTTTCCGTGGGCTAGAAGCCTAGAAACTTTCTGATTAATGCGTGGTCTTGCATGTACTGGATCTCACCATTGATGCGGTGGCTAGGCAGTTCAACCTTGATGGGTTCGGCAGCTTTTGGGATACAAGTGGCCGAAGTTGCCTTTGGCTGAGACACCTTAGATTTGTTGTGTATCTCTTTGTCTACATTGTCATCTTCTCTCGGGGCCGTATGTATCTTTTCTTTGTTCGGCTGATGTCCGTCTTGTCCTTCGTCTGGGCCTGCGCCAGAGGGATACAGAGGCTGAGCGTACTGAGTTTTGTCAGAGCTTGAGGAGTTTTCTAGAGGGGAGGCTGAGCTCTCCCCTCCTACCGCCATTTCCATTGCAGGCGACCAGCAGAGGTGCGGCGGCGGCTACAGTGAAAGCAGTCAGGGGTGACTACTGGCTAGGGTTTGGCAGCACTTGGCAGAGATTTGCATCAGAGCAATTTTCATCTGATTTTGTGATTATGTTATTTGTAGATCAAAATATTGCTCCATATGTAGTATCCAATTTATCAGATCCTTGCCATCAAACTTCCTCATATTGCATTTTCTTGATTTTAGGATCTCGATCTTGAAACGACTATATAACTCTATAATTTTTGATCTCCAATTTCTAAAATCTCATCCTATAGTAGCCCTCTGAGGCCTATTTTTAACCCCAAAAGTCTGATCAAGATTGGATTCTGTAAGGAGGCATTATGTCAAATCTCCCACGATGACCCGATTATAGACTAGTTCAGTAGATCGAACTTGTATGAAGTACCTCGTGCCACTGTTTCAACCTTTGGACCTGAAACCGATACACAAAAAACTATAGTCCATCCTCTTTCTGCAACTTCTTATGAAATTTCAATATTATGCTCATAGAGAAAGTTATGACGATTTCCCCAAGGTCATCTATTTAGGATGTAATTCAGGAGCCTGCAGAAACCCTAAATGTCTTAGATGAGCTTCACCAAGATTAGAGTTCAAATGGGTTTTAATTTCAGAGTTTGAACCTTCGTAGAACGAATATTATAGTGAAAAGTTCACGATGACCTATTTGAGATGAAATTTTAGAACTTGTAAATACCCTAACTTCCTCAGATCATATCTACGAAAATATAGCGAGAGAGGATGTCAAATTTAGACTCACAGTTTACACTGATTTCTTCTCAAATGGTTTTGTTTTTTAGCTTTTGAAACTTCGTAGCGAAAAATTTATAGCGAAAATTCCACGATGACCCGTTTGGAGCAGCGAAACCCTAGAATCCACAGCTGTCATACCAAATGTTATGAAACTAACTCACAAAAAAGATAGAAAAGATATATGAACACCTTACAAATCAGCCTCTTCGAGGGGGAAACCTCCTTTACATTACACAAATGAACAATTCTTGGATGATACAAATGACAAGGCCTCCTTTCTATATATAGGAGTATAAGGGGTCATAATATAATTAGAGCCGACATAACAATAATAATATAAGGGCACACTAATAACAATATTGGGCTTCTATGGGGCACAATAATAACAATATGGGGACTACATGGGCACAACAATATAATAAGGAGGTTGTACTAATAACAAAAAGGGGTTACACTAGTACTATAGGGACCTAACAGGTTTTTCCTTGGGATGAATAAAGCAAGATCACTTGATGTTATTCCTAAGGATGAAAGAAGTGAGTAGAACCATAGGCTATTCACCAAAGTATTAATCCCTAGTATTAATGAAGTGGGAGCACTAGTGGTTATTCCATGGATGAATGAAGCATTGTACACCAAATGTTATTCCATGTAGGTTTGAAGTGGGTTACACCAAAGGTTATTCCCTGAATGTTCGAAGCATGGTACACCAGACATTATTCCCTGGGATGAATGAAGTGGGACCACCAGAGGTTATTTGTGGGGATGAATGAAGCGAGCTACAACAAAATTTATTCCCTAGAGGTTCGAAGTGAGGTACATTAGAGGTTATTCCTTGGAGATTTGAAGATAGGTTGCTCAAAATTATAGCGTGGGGGCGTCGAACCCAAATCCATGAATGTGTTGGCAACAAATCATTAATTTCTAACTGAATCTTGGATATTAGCCACGTGTACATATTTACCTGGCTACCATGTGGCCAAGATTTTGATGTGGCACTCCCTAATTCACCAGAATTGTAATGGTCATATCTCTTGATTCGAAGGTCGGATTGAGGTAAAAGTTTATATCATCGGAATCCTCTTGATGAGATGAATGCAATGCTGATGTCAAAACAAGGCTCTAAGTGAGTTAAAAGGTTTGAAATTTTACAGCCTATTTCCATATTGACACCTTGGATCTTGGGTTAGTGTAGTAACTATCTCCTCTTAACCTATGTTTTGGTAAGGATTTGGGAGGGGGTTTGTTACAACTTTCCACTATACCCAATACAGTCACATACATATTGTTGACTCTCAACATGATTTTTTACCAATGGCTCCATTTCCTAGTCAAGGATGTCAATTTCTTATCTTGCAAACACTTTTTGTGTTGAGATAGCTATTGACCGGCCTATTGATGACTAAATATCGAATTCCATGTGTGAGCTCATAATTGGTTGAACTCAATTACTATATGTAAATTTGGTAGAACATAATTTGAAAGAGGAGTTATTCTAGGAGGAAATCGTCATTTGTATCCATGCATCAATTGGATATAGTGAAATTCTATTTTACATTATTCAGTGCTATTTTTTCCCTACATTTCTTAATTTATAAACTAGGAAAATAACTCACAAATATTGTTTTCTTACTTACTAATCATTGAGAGAAATTTGTATCATAGATAATCATGTTCAATATACATTAGGCAAAGAAAAGAGGAAAATTTAACTTTTAAGATGCATGTGGCACTCTCAAGTGTTTTGATGGTTATTGAATTCCTCTATTGTCCATTTTGGTATTTGGAAAAGAAAGCCATTTATTAACATGGGCATGATATGCCAGCATGGAAATATGTATATTTAGGCCATTTTAAGTTTTTACTTTAGAATTACGTTCATTTGGTAATGAAATATTTATGAATCCTTTTCCTTGAATTAATATTCATGGTGTAATTTAAGTGCAATGTATGTCTTGTCCATTTTATTTTGTTTTCAATCTCAAAATGATTTTCATAGTGAAATTTTACAGTTTGACATCATGATCCATTTCATTCTGATACATGTATTAAAACGATTTGCTTAATAGATCTCCACTTCTTTAATCTCATATATTTTTTAGTCTACGTCTTGAATATGATGGCGTAACAATTCTCTACTCAAGCTAATCCAACATAGCCTTTATATATTCTTCATCATCCTCTTTGTGATGTACCCCTATCATTGTCCGTTCTTTGATTCTTTATTACCCTACCAAAATTCTTATCCACTTTGACATATACAATCACTAAGGGAACTTACCACATAGATTTCGCTAAGTGTATTCAATCTTGAGCTATGATAACATATGATTCATAAATGTGAGAATTATTTCTTATCCATTTAAACAAAAAAAATTATTGAGAAATGCAAAATAATGATTGATGTTCTTACACATGGTATTAAGAATAGGAGGATGACAATGATTAGAAATTCTTTTGTCTTCCCATGTTTCTAACATATTAATCTATTAATGAATTTTTCAATTTCTTAAAATTTTCAGATATATACCAAAATTAATGAGAAATAATCCTAGTTCCTTTACTTATCTATTTCCAATGGTGGTTATATTGTGATAGAACCTAGACCCCTCAAACTGCTCTAATTATCTTAGCGAATTGATAGTTTTTCCCAAATGCATTTCAATTAATTAAACTCCATGTTCTCATCAGATTATTTCCCATTCACTCACTTTTAGAATAGTCCAACAATAATAAAGTGAACCAATCATATAGTCATCCTTGAATCTTTGATGCAAGTATAACCCAATTCTAATAGAAGTGAATATATATGAATGTCTCCATCAACAATTGAGAGAATGAGAAATTTTCGGTTCCTCACATGGATATTTTGAAGTTAATTAAAGTTTTTCAAGGATGAGGGTCTCCTTCTTGACATTTGAGTCAATAATTTCCTTGATAGGTAAATTCTTTAAGTGGAATCTATTGGATACATATATAAAAAATAATTTATCTTCTTTACAATAATTCCCTTTGAAATAGCTCTTGTGATAATTATAACAAAGCTTGATGCATTGGCATTTTGTCATCTTATTTGAGAATAACATTTTAATTTGTAGTGGATGAATGGTCAAGGCATTGGGGGTGCTTGTGAGAGGAGACTGGGGATGTTTTGGTTCTGCATTTACCACCACTTTGGCTTCATTTTATTTCTCTTAGACCTCCAAATAGGTAAATAAGAATTGCATCATGGCCTATGCTCAAAATATGCTCATTCACACCACTATTGAAACATTCTTCACAGAAAGAATTAGATATGACCTCCATGTGGATTTCTTATTGTTCTAAGGATGTTATAAAATCAATAAATTTATCAGTTTGGCATAACTTTGTTGTATAATTTACATAGTGAGTGTCATGTTCAAAACACAAATAAACATCCTTCTGAAATGGTCTCTAAGTAATTTATACTTTATAATCTTTCTTCTACCATTGTTATCATTGGATTTTTTTTAAATCCAAAAGTAAGACACAAAATTTGAGTTTCATTAGGTCATTAAAAATTTAATAGAGAGAGAAATAGTATTCCATTTGGGTAATCCAAACAAATGCGTCAAACCATCAGATATTATCCTTCCTACTTTGATAAGTGGTGCTATAAATTGTGATCATGAAAGGGTACATGTTGAGTACATGACTATCAAGAAAGAGTGTATTAGTATGTGGCTCACGTTTTATTGAAGAATCTCCCATGAATGGATCAATTCACACTTCTAGTTCCTTGTCCTTTATGTATGCCAATAATGAGCATAATTAATGTTTTACTTCAACATTGTTTTAGGTACTTTTTTAGGCAGTCGAATTGTTTGAGGATATTTTAGTAGCTCATTTCCCAACCTTTTCCCCAAGTTGATAAATTGAGTTAACAAGCTTCTAGTAGATAGTTCTAAAGTCCTTCAAGTATAGTGATACTCAAATTCTAAATTCTAAATACATAGGTCTAAATACTCAAATTTGTATTTCAAGTATAGTGATATATTCATCCAACACTTAGCCTACAATAGACTATATTTATGTTGTAGCCCAAGGATTTCTCTCACTTAAAAAAGATTTATCTCCCATGAAATTCACATTGACACAAATCACGATATTACTTAGGAGCACAATATTTTGAGTGTCTAGTCTATAGACCTTAAGATGAAGGACATTTTTCTATTTTATCTGTCTTCTTATGTTGAGATTGGAGGATTTCTATTTTGTTTCTTTAGGGATTCACATGATTTAATAATTTATTTGTGTTATGGTCATTTTGTTTTTTTATATCATAAATATGTAAAAAAAGTTAATATAACTGTGTGTTAAATTTTTAATCAAACGTTTATTAATGTACGATTCATTTGCTTTAAAACATCCCTTTTCAAGGGTAAAATTTTAAACATAATATTATTTGACAAGGCGGGAAGTATTTTAAAGATAACATATTTTGATAGGAAGTATAAATATCTAGAAAGTCAAAAGGAAATTATATGACAGGGAAAAAAATCCAAATTCCAACCCTAGTTCACATTGACCAGCTTAAATTCATTTGAATAGAAAGCAAAGAAAGAAGTAAAAAATAATTAAAACTGTGCTAGCGTTTTATTACTCGGAAAGAAAGAAATTCAAATTTTTTTGGCGTCGATGATCAATAAATTGCAATGCGGGAAATCACATTTTCGAAAAGATAATTATGACAATTGACAACTGTAGTAATCGGTTCTTCGGCCTTCTTAGAAAGAAGGAATGCCAACACTCAACAATATATAAGATTAATGAGAGAGACTCCTATCTTATGCTAATTCATCCATTTTCCTTCCTTGTGATCATTTTCTCTTTATTTTGAATTAGTTGGTGACATATTCTTCCTTGATCTCTCTGCTCTTTTTCCGACTTTCGTACCAAGCTTGGAAAATTTTCATAATCAGTAACGTGTGGAAAGGGGTTAGTCATTTTTGGGGTAAGATCAAATCATTATGAAAGAAGAAGGTTGTACTGAATGATTAAGATACTTCTTCATCATCGACACCTGAAATTGGTGTGAACCCAACATTAAAAATTTCACTTGATGTACTCTTTCGATTAGATGTACTCCCTTCCCAATCTGCATCAATGAAGCCATGTATCTTCACTCCCTCTATATGTATATATAATAATCCATACAGGGTAGTGCCTTTGAGGTACCATAAAACATGATTTGCTTCCTTCCAATACAATTTGTTCAACCTAACCATAACTTGGCTCTGCCAGTTGACTGCATAACACATATCTGATCATGTGTTCACAAGATATATCAATTAAACCACTAGGTTTTGGTAAATGGAAGCATCATCATGTTCACCAGAAGTGGAATTCTCCTTCCTCTAGTCGATTGTTGGAGGTGTCTCCATGGGCTTACAACTTTCCATGTGAAATAACTATGGTATCTCGGTGGCATAGTTTCCATGAGACACAAACAACTCACCATCACCTTTCAATACTTCAAGCCCAAGGAAGTAGTGCATGAGACCCATGTCTTTCATCTCAAATTCCCTTGCAAGGTCCTCCTTGCAAGAGCTGATCAGCTGCTCAACACCTATCAATATTCAATCATCAACATCTAAACAAAAATGATAATCAATTTACCTTCAATCCCAATCTAGTGAGAGAACTGTCAATCCCAGTGTACCATGCTCTGGGTTCTTGTTTGAGAGCATACAATTATCACCTCAGTTTGTAAACATGTAACTCTTGGTAAAATGTCTCAAAACCTTCTAGTTGATCTATGTACAAATGTGCCTCACTAAAACCATTGAGAAATTTTAAATTTACATCCATCTGGTCAATCTTCCACCCCATCTATGCAACCAGTGCAATAATTGATCTACTGGATGAATACCTTGCTATGGGAGCAAAGGTTTCCTCATAGAAAATTCACTCAACTTGAGAGAATCCTTTGGCCACAAATATTGCCTTATACTACTATATGCTTCCTTCTTCAATGTGCTTAACTTTAAAGATCAATTTTGAACCCACAATTTATTTTTCTACCAGTCTTGGTACCACTTCCCAAATACTATTCTTTATGATGGATTAATATTCTTCCACCATTGCATCAACCCAAAATGATTTCTCAACTTCTTCCTTAAAATGGGATGGCTTGTTCTCTACAAGCTCAATCATTAGAGCGATGTAGCCAATGTACCTCTCCGTTGAACTCCTTCTCGTGCACAAATTTGAAGGAGCTCCCATATTCTCCCTTGCGTCCTGCGCCAACATTTCAACTTCCCTCATTCTTTTTCAACCTTCTATGGATGCTTCTATCTATGTAGATGTCTCCACTCTACTTCCTCTTTACTCCATTTTCGGATTCTCTGCAACTTCCTGAGGATCCTCCTTTGGAGCTAAAAGATTCTCTTCACATGGGATTTGAAGCTCCCTCTTAGGAGAGAATCTCACTACTTTATCCTCATCAAACTTTATATCCCTTCATAGAAGTGTCATTCCAAGGGAAGGTAAGTACACTTGGTAATTGTGTGGAGTTTTTTTGTAACCCACAAAAAATCCTAACTCTGTTGTTAGCTCAAGTTTCTTCCTCTAATATTTGGAACATTTCTAAAACAAATTTATATAGGTTCTTCACATGAACCTTGATATGCTTCATCTTCCCAGTTTCTATGTGCCTCAGAAAGGCTTACCCTTTACTGAAAATAACGTTATAGCCATGATATTCTAAAACTATTAAAAGGATGATGTTATTCTTTAGGCATGGTACAAACATGACATATTTGAGGTGAAGAGGGGATCTCGAATCCCTCTTAAAGTTTGTTGTAACAATCCTGGTAGCATTGTACCTTTCATCATCCCCAGGCTCAATATGCATATGGGGATCCTTCTCCTCCAAGTCACTCAAAAAATATGTACACCATGTCATGTGGAATAAGGCACCTGAGTCTAAGTACCACACATCCCCCATCATGGTGACATACATGTGATGAGGGAGAATTCTAACTCGAATTGTGTATCCAATTATTCATCTAATTTTCTTGTTGAGTTCTTCTTGCTAGAATTTTTGTGTGGACACTTTGTAGCATAGTGCCCCAATTCATGAAATTTGAAGCATTTTATTTTGGACAATTCTTTCTTCTTTCCCCCTTGGTCGTAATCTGGTTTGGTTTGGTATTTTTCCCTTTTCACTTCTTTCCCTTCCCAGCCAATGCAAAATTCTCTCATCCTCTCCCTCGGATGAACCCATAAATCTGGTATTTTTCCTGATTTCTTCTTGTACCAAAGCATACCATAAGCACTCCCAATTTGGTAATTTACCCCTTCCATTCACAGAGTCATGGTAGTTGTGCTAGTATTTTGGAAGGCCTAGAAGAGTTAGGCTCACCTGGCCATCTTCTACAACATTCACAACAACCCCTCCAACCTCATATCGAACTTCTGCAAATCTAGTGAGATACCATGAAATATTTTCATTTTTTTCATCTTAAAGTTTTATGTTTGTATTTAGGGCCAATTTTCTATGGTAATTTCTACTTTCAAATAGCTCAGTTAGTGCCTTCCACATGTCAAATGGTTTCTCTTTTCCATGGTTATTTGAGACAATGTGGTATCTCACTCCCTATATGATTTTTCTCCTTTCCTTGGCTACATCTTTCATCCATTGGGCTATGTCCTTAGCATCAACTAATCCATGTTTTGGATCAACTAATCCATGTTTTCGAATGTTTTTCTTGACATAATCCAACAATCCATTTTCATCAAGCACTACCTCCATCCAATCCCTCCATGCAATGAAATTCGAGTTTCCTTCCAAGGCATACTCTAATATCAGTCCATTTAAGGCCATTCTTCCAACTCTAAGGAAATCTTGCTACAATTAAGCTGAAAATTCGAACCTCATGAGGAACAAATGCGAAATTTTTGTTCTAATGTGAATCCTCCTTTGATACCATGTAGAAATTTGATAGAATTGCAACTGCTCAATAAATTTAATCTAAGATCAAGAGATACAATTTTACTCTACCGAAATTCAGAATGAAATTCACAATTTAGAACAACATGCATAAACATGCAATAACAAAAACCATAGACACACAATGCTTTTAGGGATACCCAACTAGGAAAAACTCCTCAAAATTGTTTTCATTAATCAATGAATTAAGAAACTATTACAATAGCTAGCTCCAATGTTGAGATCAACATGCAAAAGAATAATTGTTCTCATGCTCAATGAAGAAGCTCTAGCCAACACTTAGGAAAATATTTTCTCACCAAGGCCCTTATTTCCTTGTTCAAATCCTGAGGAAAATAGCCCCTATTGTTTAGGAATTTCCTCTAAATTGATTGTGCAATTCCCAAGGATTTATCACTGCTTGCATGTAACACCTATACACTCAATGCTAAATTACAATGGAGGTTACACTACCTTAGAATCTCCATCACAACTAAGGACTTTGAATTCCTTGCATGCATGAGATATTGTTTTTTGATTGATCAGTTGACTGGATGATCTATGAGTTAGATTGTTGTCTCACTACACAACTGACCTCCAACAAGTTCTATTAACTGTTAGAACTAGTTCAACTAAGTACAACTGGAAATAATTAAATTGGATTGCTATAAATTAGCAATCACAAATGCATAACTGAAATCCAAGACCTTGAACTCGAATTTACTAAGTTGACTGAGTGACAAGAGCCATGCCACCTCAGTTAACTGCCTCCAAGTTTTCTATTGATGTGGAAATTTTGAATCTTCTGAATTTGACTAAGGCTAAGCCAAATTGAGCCTTTCATTCTACACTTCTCAACAATTTCTTAAGAAATATGTTCATGATACTAATCATGTTATTGATTGGTCTCAGATACAGGTGGAACTAGAGGGAGAGTTCCAACCAAAACTACTATGCCTCCTGGCCCGAAGGCATATCACACTCCAAAATAGAACAATAGAACAGATCAAGGTGCAATGGAAGTTCTTTGAACATTATGAAGCCACCTGGGAGATGGTGAGAAAACAAGGGCAAAATACACATATTTTGTTTCCTTAAAAAAGGAGATGTAAGAGCTATATGTAAGGCTCCATTTTTGTTTTTTATGCTAATAAGAACATCGAGGATGATGTTCCCTATAAGGGGATGGGGGTTGTGACACCCCTAGTACTTGTTCCCTAATTTGAGTAATGTAATAATGTAATGGGCTTAAGTATGGGACCACATATCCATGATCTAAGAGGGAAGAGGAAAGAAAAACCCATGTGGGATTTGTTGGCACCTTAAATTAACTTTGTTTTATAAATAAGAAAAAAATAAGAGGAAGAGTCTAAGAGGAATATGAAGAGACCCCTGGGAAAATGATAAAAAAATGGAATACACAACAATATGGGGTTTGACATCTTCTTGTTGGAGCTCATGGGAAAAGATAGAATAAGCTATGAGCTTGCGAAATGGAATTTATTTGAGAGAAAGAAATGTGACTAGAAGGTAAAGAGGAGATGGGATTGAGTGATTGTTGTGAGTTTTGAAACCACTCATGGAGTGATTTATACAATTGATAAAATCCTAATGGTGATTTCTAGGTTTGATAAGCCACATGTTGAAGGGCGTTTTCTGTGGTCTGATAAATCACTCGTACAGTGACTGACACAATTGAAAAACAACAAATTATTATTTAATTGTGTTGTTTTTTACTAACTGATAAACCACCCTAGTTTCTTGTTGCGAGATAATAAACCACTCAAGGATTCCTTTCTACAACTAATAAACCACCCAGGGTGATTGTTGTTTGATGATAAACCACTAGTTGATGAACCACCCTTATTATGGATTTTGTTGTTCTTGACTAGTTGATAAAACACCCATTGTTACATCCTCTTGTGTCTTGAAGATGGATTTATGCAAAGGTTTTTGACAAAGAAATTCCCCTTATATCATGGATTTGGTTCAAGAGTGATCGTTGTAAGTAATATTGGCTATAATAGGTTTATTGTTGGGTGGAAAATCGAAATCCAATTTTCAGTTCCATTTTCTTTTGTAAATTTGTAAGTGAAATAGCTCCGAGTTGAAAGCTATGAATCTAAAGAAAATTATTTGTAAATGTTGGCTGGTATTGTTGCATAAGTCTTACAAACTACATTTCTTGAATATTTTATGAATTCTATTTAAGAACTTTTTCCATGTAGTTGTGTGGTTCTTGTCTGAAAATGAAATTCTTGTAAGGCTGGTGAAAATGTTGATTAGGTGGCTATATATATATATATATATATATATGGGGTTAATTCCTATAATGGTACTGTAAAGAGCACCCCCTTATCATTTTTTTGAAATATTGATGTTCTAGTGGACTTCTTGGCACTTAGTGCCTTCCACCTACTATTATAAACTTGCTACGCTTATCTTTTTCTCAAAGAAAACCTTCAAGAATATATTAGGGTTAATGGGAAAGCCCCTGGCTTCTATGGACAAATTCCTATTTTGTGTTTTGAATCTTGTCGATTAAAAACCCTAATATGACTTACTTGCTGGAAGCTGAGGAGGGATAACATTATGTGTGCTTTATAGGAACCCAAAGACGAGAACTTGATTATTTCGTAGGTCCAAACCCTTATAGAACTATATTGGTATAACTGTGGTCGTAAACCTTCGTAGATGGCTCAGGTGGGAAGTGATGAGCCCCAGTATTGCAACAAGAATGTTGCAACTCCCAAGGCTACCAACTTAAATTATCAATCTGGGGTTCGTACAAACTTAAGAGGTGTTGGAATCATATGTGAAGCATACAATGTGTCCTTTCATTGATTTGATGTAATGGAGTGAATTTCATGAAATGAAATCCTAAACCAATTACAAAAATGGAAACATTAGTTTACTTGCAAAATGTAAATGAATACTTTAATTACATAATGTGGAATGTTGCTTTGAAAAAGGAAATTTGATATTTTCAATGATAATGCTTATAACTGAAACCTTAAGGAAGTGTGAATTCAAAAATAAATTCTACTCTACATTTCACTGATGAGACAACCTTTTCATCACCATGTTCAAGATAACTTAGATTTAGTAACATAATTCATATACATTTCATCAGAAAACATTCATTGTTATTCAAATGTGGAAATATGTCTTCTAATTTTAATTGCATATTTTTACTTGCAGTGAAGTAAAGGTGGATCTAGAGTTGTGTTTGGTATTCCTCAACCATCGATTCAAAGCCTAGGGGTCATTATTCAAGCCCAAAAAACAAAAAATAATCTTTTGGAACAAATCTAGTCAAGTTTACACATGCTATAAGAGGCTACACGAGTGCTACAGGAGGTGCTACAGGAGGAGATAATTTGTTCAATTCCCAAGTAAATAAAATGAAAAAGGGATAGGATTATTTTTTATGAATTAGGATGTATTAGGACTCCATTCCAAGTGTAATAACTCAAAAATACCCATCTAAACACATCCTAAAAAATAACGGAAAATTACTATTCTCAAAACTAGAAATTCACGAACTAGTGAGATAGTTAACCTACCAAATTCATAACATAATCGAGTGAAAATTATATGGGGTAAAAACAATTATTAACTTGAATTCTTTTTTTATGACCCATTTCAAGTGGAATAAGCTCAAATGAAGCTCATTAACGCGTTCTAAAAATAGCAGAAAAATACTACTATTTTTCTACAAGGGACTTCCAGAAATTCTAGATTTGTGAAATAGTAAACCAATCCAAGTAGCTCAATGATGAATATGAATTTCCAAATTTGTTTCAAGGATGAATATTTTTTGTGAATCCTTAAATAACCTACAAAATAAATCACTTCAATCATTTAACCAATATGACCTACAAGAGAAGAAGCAAGCATAGTAAATGTAGAACTAAGCGATGCAAGTCAAAAAGAATTCAAAGGTCATTAAGAAATTTTAAAAGAGGGCTATGAGGCTCATGGGATGGCCAAGCCCAAGGGAAATCAGATTCCTGTGGAGGAAATCAAGATTTAGAGGCTAAAAATGACACCAAACTTCATTATTTGAATCAGTCGAAGTACATCCCTGCTAGAAATGAAAGTGGAGCTACTAAATAACAAGTTTTATCCACAATAAGACTAAGAAATACATGACCCTAGAGGCCAATTCGAATTGGTACTTATACGAAGTGATGATGAAGCATTCGCCTTGAAAAGAGGAATATTTTCCCTCCAAAATCCCTCAATTAGTCGATCTGGTTCCCAACACTAAGAATATGCTTTAAATGATGGGGAACGCATCCTTAGATTTTCTTGGTCAGTGGAGCTCTGGAATTCGTCAATAATTTCATGGTATTTTGTTCATTTATAATCCAATATTGATCCATCCTGTTGTAGGGAGAAAGTCCCTCGAATATCTCCTCTTACAAATCTTCGTAATCTTCCCAATATTCTCACAATATTCTACAAAAATAAATAATATTAAGCACAAATATGAAATTATCTCTAAACCTTACTAATGAACATATTAAAGTTAAAATTATGTTAGCTAATGAAAAAAGAGAGGCTTAATTTGATAAACGATGGTCAGATGTGCTTTAATTTATGTCTAATTTAGAGGCCTATCATAAAGGCATTTTCCTCAATCCTTGTAGCCTCATCCATGATTAGGTTGGATTTAACGAGCTGAGTATGGGTTTTATCCAGGGAAAAATCTCTAAGTCATATGACCATGATGCATGATCAAGTGAGAATTATGCATAAGGGTTGGCATATTGTGAACCAGAGAGATCAATGACCGACATTGAATGGGAGAGATCGATGGTCAAGGGAGACTCAGGATGACATCAACTTAGAGGTCTCATTCCCATATGCATGAAGGAAGGCTCACGTTAATGAGGGGTTTAAACAATGGGGCCACGATATCCAACCACAAGATATATCCTAAAATATATTCCTTTGAGGTTATTCTCAGAGGTTTGAAGAAGGGTAAATCGAAGGTTATTCCCCATGATGAATGAAACCGATGCATTAGAGGTTATTCTAAAGGATGAATGAAGCGAGTTGAACCATAGGCTATTCACCAAAGTATTAATGCCTAGTATTAATGAAGTGGGAACACCAATGGTTATTCCTTGGATGAATGAAGTAGGGTACACCAAATGTTATTCCATGTAGGTTTGAAGTGGAGTACACCAAAGGTTATTCCCTGAAGGGTCGAAGCATGGTACACCAGACATTATTCCCTGGGATGAATAAAATGGGAGCACCAGAGGTTATTTGCGGGGATGAATGAAGTGATCTACACAAAAATTTATTCCCTAGAGGTTCAAAGTCAGGTATATTAGAGGTTATTCCCTGGAGATTTGAAGCTAGGTTGCCTGAAATTATAGCATGGGGGCGTGGAACCCAAATCCATGAATGTGTTGGCCACCAATCATTAATTTTTAAGTGAATCTAAGATATTAGCCACGTAGATATATCTACTTGGTTGCCACGAGGCCAAGATGTTGATGTGGAACTCCCTAATTCACCAGAATTGTAATGGTCATATCTCTTGATTCGAAGGTCGGATTGAGGTAAAAGTTTATATCATTGGAATCCTCTTGATGAGATGAATGCAATGGTGATGTCAAAACATGGCCCTAAGTGAGTTGAAAGGTTTGAAATTTTAGACCCTATTTCCATATTGACACCTTGGATCTTGGGTTGGCGTAGTAACTATCTCCTCTTAACCTATGTTTTGGTAAGGATTTGGGAGGGGGTTTGTTACAAGTTTCCACTATACGCAATAGAGTCACATACATACTGTTGACTCTCAACATGATTTTTTACCAAAGGCTCCATCTCCTAGTCAAGGACGTCAATTTCTTATCTTTCAAACACTTTTTGTGGTGAGATAGATATTGATCGGCCTATTGATGACTAAATATTGAATTCCATGTGTGAGCTCATAATTGGTTGAATTCAATTACTATATGTAAATTTGGTAGAAAATAATTGCGAAGAGGAGTTATTTTAGGAGGAAATCATCATTTGTATCCATATATCAATTGGATATAGTGAGTTTCTATTTTACATTATTGAGTGCTATTTGTTTTCCTACATTTCTTAATTTATAAATTCGGAAAATAACTCATAAATATTGTTTTCTTACTTACTAATGATTGAGAGAATTGTTTATCATAGACAAGGTCATGTTCAGTATACATTAGGCAAAGAAAAGAGGAAGATTTAACTTTTAAGATGCATGTGGCACTTGGAAGAGTTTTGATGGTTATTGAATTCCTCCATTGTCCATTTTCGTCTTTGAAAAAGAAAGCCATTTATTAACATGGGCATGATATGCCACCATGTAAATATTTATATTTAGGCCATTTTAAATTTGTACTCTAGACATATGTTCATTTGGTAATGAAATATTTATGAATCCTTTTCCTTGAATTAATATTCATGGTGTAATTTAAGTGCATATGTATGTCTATTCCATTTTAGTTTGTTTTCAATGTTGAAATTATTTGCATATTGAAATTTTACAGTTTGACATCATGATCCATTTCATTGTGATACATGTATTAAAATGATTTGTTTCATAGATCTCCACTTCTTTAATCTCATATATTTTTTAGTGTACGTGTTGAATATGATGGCGTAACAATTCTCTACTCAACCTAATCCAAAATAGCCTCTATATATTCTTAATCATCCTCTTTGTGATGTACCCCTATCATTGTCTGTGCTTTGAATCTTTATTACCCTACCAAAATTCTTATCCACTTTGACATATACAATCACTAAGGGAACTTACCACATAGATTTAGCTAAGTGTATTCAATCTTGAGGTATGATAACATATGATTCATAAGTGTGACTATTGTTTCTTATCCATTTCAACAAAAAAATTTATTGAGAAATGCAAAATAATGATTGATGTTCTTATACATGGTATTAAGAATAGGAATATGACAATGATTAAAAATTATTTTGTCTTCCCATGTTTCTAACATATTAATCTAAGAATGAATTTTGTAATTTCATAAAATTTTCATATATATACCAAAACCAATGAGAAATAATCCTAGTTCCTTTACTTATCTATTTCTAATGGTGGTTATCTTGTGATGGAGCCTAGACCCCTCACACTCTAATTATCTTAGCGAATTGGTAATTTTTCCCAAATGCATTTCAATTAATTGAACTCCATGTTATCATAAGATTATTTCCCATTCACTCACTTTTAGAATAGTCCAACAATAATAAAGTGAACCAATCATATAGTCATCCTTGAATATTTGATGCAAGTATAACCCAATTCTAATAGAAGTGAATATATATCAATATCTCCATCAACAATTGAGAGAATGAGAAATTTTGGGTTCCTCACATGGATATTTTGAAGTTAATTAAATTTTCTCAAGGATGAGGGGCTCCTTCTTGACATTTGAGTCAATAATTTCCTTGATAGGTAAATTCTTTAAGTGGAATCTAGTGGATACATATATATATAATAATGTATCTTCTTTACAATAATTCCCTTTGAAATACCTCTTGTGATAATTGTAATAAAGCTTGATGCATTGGCATTTTGTCATCTTATTTGAGAATAACATTTCGATTTGTATTGGATGAATGGTCAAGGCATTGGGGGTGCTTGTGAGAGGAGATTGGGGATCTTTTGTTTTTGCATTTACCACCACTTTGGCTTCATTTTATTTCTCTTAGACCTCCAACTAGGTAAATAAGCATTGCATCATGGCCTATGCTAAAAATTTCCTCATTCACAGCACTATTGAAACATTCTTCAGAGAAGGAATTAGATATGACCTCCATGTGGATTTCTTATTGTTCTAAGGATGTTATAAAATCAATAAATTTATCAATTTGGCATAACTTTGTTGTATAATTTACATAGTGAGTGTCATGTTCAAAATAGAAATAAACATCCTTCAGAAAAGTAATTTATATTTTATAATGTTTCTTCTACCAATGTTACCATTGGGTTTTTTTTTAATCCAAAAGTAAGACACAAAATTTGAGTTTCATTAGGTCATTAAAAATTTAATAGAGAGAGAAATAGTATTCCATTTGGGTAACCCAAACAAATGCATCAAACCATCAAATATTAGCCTTCCTACTTTGATAAGTGGTGCTATAAATTGTGATCATGAAAGGGTACATACTGACTACCGGACAATCAGGAAAGAGTGTGTTAGTATGTGGCTCACATTTTATTGAAGACTCTCCCATGAATGGATCAATTTGCACTTCTAGTTCCTTGTCCTTTATGTATGCCAATAATGAGCATAATTAGTGTTTTACTTCAAATTGAATTGTTTGAGGATATTTTAGTAGCTCATTTCCCAACCTTTCCCCCAAGTTGATAAATTGAGTTAACAAGCTTCTAGTACATAGTTATAAAGTCCTTCAAGTATAGTGATACTCAAATTCTAAATTCTAAATAAATAGGTCTAAATAATCAAATTTGTATTTCAAGTATAGTGATATATTCATCCAACAGTTAGCCTACAATAGACTCTATTTATGTTGTAGCCCAATGGATTCTCTCACTTAACAAAGAGTTATCTCCCATGAAATTCACATTGACACAAATCACGATATTACTCAAGAGCACAATATTTTGAGTGTCTAGTCTATAGACCTTAAGATGAAGGACTTTTTTCTATTTTATCTATCTTCCTAGTTTGAGGATTTCTATTTTGGTTTTTTAGAGATTCACATGATTTAATAATTTATCTGTGTTATGGTCATTTTGTTTTTTTATATGATAAATATGTAAAAACAAGTTAATAATTGTGTGTTAATTTTTAATCAAAATTTTATTGATGTATAGTTCATTTACTTTAGAACATCTCTTTTGAAGGGTAAAATTTTAAACATAATGTTTTTTGACAAGACGGGAAGTACTCTAAATATAAAATATTTTGATGGGAAGTATAAAGATCCAGAAAGTCAAAAAAAAATTATATGAGAGGAAAACAAATTCCAAATTCCAACCCTAGTTCACATTGACCACCTTAAATTTGTTTAAATAGAAATCAAAGAAAGAAGTCAAAAATACCTAAAACTGTGCTCCCATTTATTACTCGGAAACAAAGAAATTATTTATTTTTTGGCGCCGATGATCAATAAATTGAAATGCAGGAAATCACATTTCTGAAAAGATAATTATGGTGATTAATAACTGTAGTAAACGGTTCTTTGGTCTTCTTAGAAAGAAAGAATGCTAACACTCTTCAATATATAAGTTTAATGAGAGAGACTCCTATATCATTCTAAATCATCCATTTTCCTTCTGGTGATCTTTTTCTCTTTATTTTGAATTAGTTGGTGACATCTCCTTCCTTGATATCTTGCTCTTTTTCTGGCTTTCCTACAAAGGTGGGCAAATTTTCATAATCAGTAACATGTGGAAAGGGGTTAGTCATATTACGTCGGATTGAGGTAAAAGTTTATATCATTGGAATAATCTTGTTGAGATGAATGCAATGGTGATGTCAAGACAAGGCTCTAAGTGAGTTGAAATGTTTGAAAGTTTAGACCCTATTTCCATATTGACACCTTGGATCTTGGGTTAGCGTAGTAACTATCTCCTCTTAACCTTTGTTTTGGTAAGGATATGGGAGGGGGTTTGTTACAAATTTCCACTATACCCAATATAGTCACATACATATCGTTGACTCTCAACATGATTTTTTACCAATGGCTCCATCCCCTAGTCAAGGTTGTCAAGTTCTTATCTTGAAGACACTTCTTGTGGTGTGATAACTATTGGTCGACCTATTAATGACTAAATATTGAATTCTATGTGTGAGCTAGAACTCAATTACTATATGTAAATTTGGTAGAACATAATTTCAAAGAGTTATTCTAGGAGGAAATCATCATTTCTATCCATGCATCAATTGGATATAGTGAAATT
This sequence comes from Pinus tabuliformis, assembly GCA_031772625.1. NCBI lineage: Eukaryota > Viridiplantae > Streptophyta > Pinopsida > Pinales > Pinaceae > Pinus > Pinus tabuliformis. Next base: position 1,788,686,641 of record CM062819.1, read on the forward strand.
CTATTTTACATTATTCAGTGCTATTTTTTTCCTACATTTCTTAATTTATAAACTAGGAAAATAACTCACAAATATTATTTTCTTACTTACTACTCATTGAGAGAAATTTTTATCATAGACAATCATGTTCAATATACATTAGGCAAAGAAAAGAGGAAGATTTAACTTTTAAGATGCATGTGGCACTCACAAGTGTTTTGATGGTTATTGAATTCCTCCATTGTCCATTTTGGTCTTTGAAAAAGAAAACCATTTATTAACATGGGCTTGATATGCCAACATGTAAATATGTATATTTAGGCCATTTTAAATTTTTACTCTAGACATACGTTCATTTGGTAATGAAATATTTATGAATCCTTTTCCTTGAATTAATATTCATGGTGTAATTTAAGTGCATATGTATCTGTAGTCCATTTTAGTTTGTTATCAATGTCAAAATGATTTCCATGGTGAAATTTTATAGGTTGACATCATGATCCATTTCATTTTGATACATGTATTAAAACAATTTGTTTCATAGATCTCCACTTCTTTAATATAATATATTTTGTAGTCTATGTCTTGAATATGATGGCATAACAATTCTCTACTCAAGCTAATCCAACATAGTCTTTATATTTTCTTCATCATCCTCTTTGTGATGTACCCCTATCATTGTCTGCGCTTTGATTCTTTAGAACCCTACCAAAATTCTTATCCACTTTGACATATACAATGACTAAGGGAAATTACCACATAGATTTTTCTAAGTGTATTCAATATTGAGGTATGATAACATATGATTCATAAATGTGAGAATTATTTCTTATCCATTTCAACAAAAAAATTTATTGAGAAATGAAAAACAATAATTGTTGTTCTTACACATGGTATTAAGAATAGGAAGATGACAATGATTAGAAATTCTTTTGTCTTCCCATGTTTCTAACATATTAATCTATGAATGACTTTTGTAATTTCATAAAATTTCCAAATATCTACCAAAATCAATGAGAAATAATCCTAGTTCCTTTACTTATCTATTTCTAATGGTGGTTATCTTGTGATAAAACCTAGACCCTTCACACTCCTCTAATTATCTTAGCGAATTGATAATTTTTCCCAAATGCATTTCAATTAATTAAACTCCACGTTATCATCAAATTATTTTCCATTCACTCACTTTTAGAGTAGTCCAACAATAACAAGGTGAACCAATCATATAGTCATCCTTGAATCTTTGATGCAAGTGTAACCCAATTCTAATAGAAGTGAATATATATGAATGTCTCCATCAACAATTGAGAGAATCAGAAATTTTGGGTTCCTCACATGAATATTTTGAAGTTAATTAAATTTTCTCAAGGATGAGGGGCTCCTTCTTGACATTTGAGTCAATAATTTCGTTGACAGGTAAATTATTTAAGTGGAATCTAGTGGATACATATATATAAAATAATTTATCTTCTTTACAATAATTCCATTTGAAATACTTCTTGTGATAATTATAACAAAGCTTTATGCATTGGCATTTTGTCATCTTATTTGACAATAACATTTCGATTTGTAGTGGATGAATGGTCAAGGTGTTAGGGGTGCTTGTGAGAGGATATTGGGGATCTTTTGGTTTCTGCATTTACCACCATTTCAGCTTCATTTTATTTCTCTTAGACCTCCAACTAGGTAAATAAGCATTGCATCATGGCCTATGCTCAAAATTCCTCATTCACACCGCTATTGAAACATTCTTTAGAGACGGAATTAGATATGACCTCCATGTGTATTTCTTATTGTTCTAAGGATGTTATAAAATCAATAAATTTATCAATTTGTCATAACTTTGTTGTATAATTTACATAGTGAGTTTCATGTTCAAAACACAAATAAGCATCCTTCAGAAATGGTCTCCAAGTAATTTATACTTTATAATCTTTCTTCTACCATTGTTATCATTGGATTTTTTTTGAATCCAAAAGTAAGACACAAACTTTGAGTTTCCTTAGGTCATTAAAAATTTAATAGAGAGAGAAATAGTATTCCATTTTGGTACTCCAAAAAAATGCGTCAAACCATCAAATATTATCCTTCCTACTTTGATAAGTGGTGCTAGAAATTGTGATCATGAAAGGGTACATGCTGACTACATGACTATCAAGAAAGAGTGTCTTAGTTTGTGGCTCCCTTTTTATTGAAGACTCTCCCATTAATGGATCAAATTGCACTTCTAGTTCCTTGTCCTTTTTGTATGCCAATAATGAGCATCATTAGTCTTTTACTTCAACATTGTTTTAGGTACTTTGTTAGGCAATCGAATTGTTTGAGGATAATTTTGTAGCTCATTTCCAAACCTTTTCCCCAAGTTGATAAATTGAGTTAACAAGCTTCTAGTACATAGTTTTAAAGTCCTTCAAGTATAGTGATACTCAAATTCTAAATTCTAAATACTCAAATTTGTATTTCAAGTACATTGATATATTCATCCAATGCTTAGCCTACAGTAGACTCTATTTATGTTGTAGCCCAAGGGTTTCTCTCACTTAACAAAGATTTAGCTCCCATGAAATTCAAATTGACACAAATCACGATATTACTCACGAGCATAATATTTTGACTATCTAGTCTATAGACCTTAAGATGAAGGACTTTTTGACCTTAAGATGAAGGACTTTTGTCCAGTTTATCTCCCTTCCTACTTTGAGATTGGAGGATTGCTCTTTTATTTTTTTAAAGATTCAAATCGTTTAATAATTTATTTGTGTTATAGTCATTTTGTTTTTTTATATGATAAATATGTAAACAAAATTAATATAACTATGTGTTTATTTTTTAATCAAATTTTATTGATGTAGGGTTCATTTACTTTAAAACATCCTTTTGAAGGGTAAAATTTTAAACATAATATTCATTTTAAACATAATATTCTTTGACAAGACGAGAAGTATAACTAGTATTTTCACCAGATGTTGCAAAGGAAACACCATAAGTCGGTAGAGCATATGGAGAAAGAGTATAGATGAAAAACGATGTGATATGTTATGTGATCTAGCTATAGCCCAATTCGAATGAAAAATAAATATTAATGTTAAAAGTAATACAATCAAATAATCTACTCAAAACAGAGGCATGCACAACTTCCTTCCCAAGTGCTCAATCTAAGAGCTTATTTTCATTGACAATTGCATCCCAGACCAGACCTTTTCCTTTCATCTCCTTAGCAAGACTAAACCCTTCACCCTCATATGGTAATGGTTCTAGATCAAATTTACTTGTGACTAATCTCTAGAGGTGTTTCCATTTATATATGACTCCATTAGCATAATTAAAGGCCTTGTTCTTTGGATAAGGATATGTGGTAGCCCAAATTTCATGTTTTGCAACCAATTCTGCATCAAATGCATCCATAAAATGTTCCCACAAAATATTGTTCCCGGGGTACTTGAAAGGGAACCCCTAATGTTTGCAAATGGTAGTGTAAACACACAATGTACGTAAAACATTCATCAAGCTCCAAACAAAGAAGCCAAATATTTGTGTCGAATTGTTTATGGACCAAGTTAATCCTTCTTTATTCTTTGCAACCTCAAATACAATATACTTGAGTGTGTAGTAAAAATTGGGCATAGGTAGCCTAGGAAGCTCTTCATGATAGGGTGCCTCATGGGCTAATATTTATGATTCTTTGCCACTACATCAAATGGACCAATGTAATATTTCCCCTCAGTTTGAAAACATATATGTGGTGAATTATCTACATTAGGCAAGAGGGCATCAAAAACATTATTGAACATTCTTCACAACCCAAATATACATATCAGACTAGGTTTAAATGGATCTGTGTTAATATTCATACTTAGTACAATGTATGCTCAATTTTCCTATGCATACAAAAGGTGTTTAAATCATTTAACATCACCCAATAGAGCACCTCAATTTATGTTCCGGTTTAGGTATATTTGTGTTAGTTTTGGTATTCAATGCGTTCTATTTTCAATCCACCCACCCATAAATACAATGAGTGCTAATGAATCCTTCACCCTCAAGAGGAAGAGGAAAATATTTGAGAAAAATATCCTTTGATCCTAGACCTTAATTATTTAATACTAGTAATATGGAGAAGGAAGACATGATAATACTTTCATTAGTGAACATTGTAATGGTGCAATAAACCTAAACCAGGAATCATAAGAAATTATAGGATAGAAGCACATTATCATTGGTAAATATTTTTGGTTGTAACTATGTGAGATATATTTTAATCTTACTCATCTTGAAACCCTTCACAGATCATCAGTAAGCTAGTAAGAAATAAAGTGGTGCTTGCTTGTAGAACTTTGTCTGAAAAGTAAAAACATATCTGCAATCCAAGTAATTTAAGAATAAAAGTATAAAGCACGATTCGTAAACGGAAAACAAGAAGAAAAATTACTATAATGATTCTCTTCATTAATTTCCCCAAAGTGAGCAAATATATTATAGTGAAGAAACAATACTGAAACACTAAAGAATCACTCACCACAAGTTTATCAAAGTTTCAAGGACCAATAAATTAACATAGAAATAGATGTGCAACTATAGACGAAAACACTTACCCCAGGATGGCCAAGGGAACCTGTCCACTGGGAATACCAGTTCAATGTGATAAAATTCACACTAATCCAAACAATTGAGTAGAGAGAAAGATTAGATTACCGCGACAAATTTACTCACTTGAACAAAGGGCATGAAAAAATAGAGATAAAAATCAAACTATTGTGAGATTTATATGTGTGAAGCAGGATGAATGGTATATCCTTGGGTATTTCTAATACAAGTCTCCTTGAGCTTTGGCTACAAACTCATCATTGCGTGTACATGGTTCTTATTGGTCACGTAATATGACTTGGTCAAGTGGGGTTGTCCCAATATTGCATTTTCATTAACTAAAAAGAGGAGACTTTTTTGTGAATGGATGAAATAAATTTATTTTCAGTGTATATCTATTAGGTAAGCTTCCTTTCAAGAGGAAAAAAATTGAGAAAAATAGCCTTTGATCCCAGACCTCAATTATTTAATACCAGTAATATAGAAAGCCAAATAAGAAATGCAAAGGTGAAAAACATGATAATGACAATGCCATAAATCAAAGTTACAACTCTACCTCCTATTCAAAAGAAGAAAAGTTTATACAACATTTTAAATAATTTTACAACGTTTGGAATATATTGCGTTAGTTTAGACCCTTGGAAATATCAATTTAAATGCAAATCTAACTAATGTACCATGTAGTGATGGATAAATGGACTTGGAACTAACTATAATACAATATATTGTCACAACATAACATATGTCCTCATTGATGCATCATACTTTTACATAAAATTGAGATAATAGTTCGGTGAATACACAAATTTACGTTATACTTTGAAGCACATAATAGAAGATATCATAAATAGTAGCATTTATCATAGTAGGATCATCTCTTCTACACAACCAAAAAATCTTAATCTTGGCCAATCGTTAATCTAACATTTTAGGAATGATTGACATGAGACAAAAAGAAATTATACTATTTATCATTTCATTCTATGCTTCTAAATATATTGCGCCAAGTTTAGACTCTTGGAAATATCAATTTAAATGAAAAATCTAAGCATGTAGTGGTGGATAAATGGACTTGAAACTAACTATATTACAATATATTGTCGCAACGTAAGATATGTCCTCATTGATGCATCATACTTTTACATAAAATTGAGATAATAGTTCTCTTGTTGTTGGAAAATACAAAAATTTACTTTAAGCACATAATAGAAGATAGCATAAATAGTAGTCTTTATCATAGTAGTATTATCTCTTCTACAAAACCAAATATCCTAACCTTTGCCAATCGTTAATCTAACATTTTAGGAATGATTGACATGAGACAACAAGAAATTATACTGTTGTTTATCATTTCATTCTATGTTTCTACAAATCCCATAAAATCATTGAAATTATATATTTATCATGCATGATGATGAACAAAGTTGTAATATAAATAGAGAGTGAATGTTATGGAGAACTATTTGGTCCACATATAATATGAATTGTATTTTAATGAAGGGAACAAGGAAGTAGAAGATTGTAACAATATCTGCTATGGAGATGGTCCACATCTAATATGAATTGTATTTTAATGAAGGGAACAAGGAAGTAGAAGATTGCAACACTTTGTATGTTTTGAGAGTGTCAATCTCATGGGAAATTTGATGTACAAATGTTCTTAAATTGGTTGAAATGTGAAGAAAATTAACATAAAGACTAATTAGGGACCTATCTTTCACCTTTTGAAAATAAATCTCACCTACAAAATTTCAAGTGCATTGGTATCTATATTATTATACCCCCAACCCTCGAAATATTGTGTTCATTTTTCTACTATGTGTTCATTTTCTACACCTTTAAGTTTGAGCTATTTGAATCTTTAATGGGACGCTCATATAAATATAAACCATTATACAAACACTGCCCCTAAATTACGTTTATGTTTGACAAGTTTCAGATTTCACATGTCACAACATACAAAATTTTTAATGTCTTGAAGATGCAAAGACAAGTCAAGCTCTACATCTTCAATCTCAAGGAAGGTTTCAATATCTACTAGTATTCTCATCCCTTACAAGTAAGTTCTACCCTCTCATCTATATTAATTCATGAGAATCTTCATAAGAATAATGTACTAAAAAACTTCATACACGAGTTTTCCAATTTCATAAACAAATTTCAATCGTTCTTAAAATGTTAATCATTCCTAAAATGTTAAATTAACGATTGACCAAGATTAAGCTTTTTTGGTTATGTAGAAGGGATAATCTTACTATGAGAAAGACTACTATTTATGCTATCTTCTATTATAAAAACCAAGAATAACGAACCTCTCTTTCAAATATTATAGAAACAAAAAAATAAGAAAGATTTGAATCATTTAAATGTTATAAAAGAAAAAGCTTGGAAAGAAAAGAATTCATCATTTGCAAAACCTTATTTGGTTTTTCATAAAACAATATTGTAATAAATTTATTTCAAATTAAGATGTATAAAATATGTATAAACATAATAAATTGGTCTTAGGCATCCTATTTTCAGGTCGGTCAATACTTCGAACAATAAGGCCTTGAAAGGAAGTCTTATTTTCTTCTGGCCCTGCGTCGGCCTTATTTAGGTCTTGGAAGGCTTTCACTGGGTTGGTCCGCCCTGGCGTCCTGTGCTCAGTCCGCGTCGTCCATCTCTCGCCCACGGCCCCTGTCCTCTGTGTCTATCGCTGTCAATCTATTTCCATGGGTCTTATTTAATACTGAAAATTTAATAAATATTAAAATGATTAAATTTAATATATATATATAAACTTAATATGTGATTAAAATTTTTGAAAGTTTCTATTATTAAAATTTGTAACTGCGTCTCTTTTATATGTTAAACCAATAATAACAACAAAATTTCACATTAAATAATAAATATTTGAAAATGTAACGATTGATAATGAGCAATATAGTAATTTTAAAAATTAAATTTCTAAATTTGTTAAAATCCTCTCCACGTTAAATGCATCGTTAACCCCTGTGATGATTTGTAGCTTGATATGCATCTAAATTTATATGTTTTAAGATTGGTATAAGAATTTCAATGCAATGCACGAAATGACTGTAATGCACAGAACCAGGTTGCCGTAAGAATGTCATGATTGATATCCATTTCTTTTATCACTTTTTTCTTTCTCCCTCTTTTTTTTCCAATAATTTAGTTATGGTTGGTTATTAATGGTAGATGGGGACAGTTAGGGTTAGTTGTTATTAGTAAATGTAAATTAATTTTTTAGGGTTAGTTGTTATTAGTAAATGTAAATTAATTTTTTAGGGTTAATTGTTATTAAATTAATTTTTTTAGGGTTATTCAAACAAAAATTACACTACTTCATTGTTATTACTGAAGGAAAATTACACCAATTTATAGTTGAAAAAAAAATAAAAAAAACTTTCAAGTCTACACTAAATTAAATTATTTTCTTATATCCTAAAAAAAATTAAGTAAAAGCAGTGTTAGAGTATACCAAAACCCTCTTTCTTTATCACTATATAAAGAATATGGTTATTATAATTATAAATTTATATATTTTAAATATAACTTGTTAAAATTTTTTTAAATACATGAATTTTTTTTTTCCTTCTATTTTGATTTGTCCGGAACTTTATTCTTTACTTTATTTATTAAAAAGTTATTTAATTTACGTCTTTCACAATTGGCAGTACAATGTAAATGTATGACGGTAGTGTGAAATTAATGTGTGAATGTAGCATTCATACATTAGCTCTCTGCAAAAATCAAGATACAAAAACTATACTAGAAAGTTGATATATACTTTCATGCAAATCTTTGATTAAATTATCACTCGATTTCAAAAATTTAGGAACTTTTGTTAAACACGTATTTGCGTTCAAGATTAAAGCAAACAAGAAGTTTGGTGCAACTGAAATGTGTCGGAAGAAATGGAGTATTATAAAAGCTAAATTTCTATTCTTTTGCAATGCTCAACTTTAAATTAGAATTACACGATAAAGCTGCAGAGACAACCTTTATCGCCAACCAATGCAGACCGCATGTCGCAACAGAGTTACGCTGGGTGTGGGAGACCACATGTCAAAAAAGTTACACTAGGTCTGTGTCTGCGATACCTTGATCTTGAGAGCATCGAGGAACACCCTCCCTTCCACCCCTCTCTGTAACATTATCTTCGGTGAATAGATCGCAGTTTTTGACAGTGCGATCCACTTGGCAAGCAGGGTTTTTTTTGCTCGAAAAGTTTGCAGATTAATGGCGCGTTCTAGCATCGACTTCATTCCGCTAGTGGACGGTAGCTCGTTCTGCGGTTTCTGCCTCATGACAACTTGTTTCCCCTTGTTGACTGATGCGAATTCTCTATTACCTGAAGAAATCAATTCTACATTAATGGGAATCTCAACGATATTATTGTTACCTACCCACTGTTTCGGCTGAACGCCGGTTCTACAAATCGTAAGTTGAATGCCAATGAAACCACATGTCCATACAATCTACGTGAAAGCTGTGTTTGCTATTGGTTAGAAACCGACCTTTCTCGATCTCCTCCTGAAATTCTGACAAACAGACTGCGCAATCAAGCACCTCTTTGAAGCTCTGCACTTTATACTCGAAGACGGGGCACTTTATACTCGAAGACGGGCAGAGCCTCCATGAGGAGCGCCTCCAAACCCATATTGCAGAGGCGTCCTCCCAAGAAAACCAATGTGGCGAGGAAAGGACTCGCAACGTCTGAGCAAGAGTCTGTGCAGTCGTGGCCATCATCCTCTCAGTAGTAAAGGTGCCCTATCATTTTACCTAATTGTAACTAATAATACCCCGCCTATCATTTAACTAACTGAATCGTAACTAACAATCGTAACTAACAATACTGGTTTTGAACCTGATGGTAGGTTTTATTTCAATCGTGTAACGCTAAAATCAACGTCCTACAATATTACAGGTGGTATCTCTGAGACTAAAGGAACGCCTTACGGCTTAAAAATCCAGAAAATCAAAAAAATTATATGACAGGGAAAAAAATTTCCAAATTCCAACCCTAGAAAAATATTTCCAAATTCCAATCCTAGTTCACATTGACCACCTTAAATTACATATAGATTGCTTATATTAATGACAGACGTACTTCTCTGACCCCTCGTGTAACCATGTCCTCTTCTTTGATTGCAGAAGGTTAGCTACATCACCCAGTAATTCCGAGTTGAAAACGTGATGAATTTCAATTCATTATACGTAGGAGATCGAGTCTAAATCCAATGCCAAGGTTTTCGGGAGTATGATGATGGTAAAGATTTGAAAGTAGTTGTAAAATAATTCATACATAGTGTGAGGTAGACAGAAAAGCATAACTAGTATTAGACAGAAAAGCATAACTAGTATTTGCACTAAATGTTGCAAAGGAAACGTCGTAAGGCATAAATTGAGGAGCAATCAGGACATGGGAATGGGCAAATCTAAATGAAATGTAGAGATGTAGTAGAAATGAAATTGATTTAGGGTGCCTCACACTATTTTTTATTAATTATTGAATTAATATTTCATATAAATTATTGTTCATGACTATGAAGCTACCAAGTTGCTCAATGGGAATTTATAGCCAAAGGAGAGGAGAGGTAGGAAGAACACTATAAATTGTACATGTGAGTTAATTTGAATTTACTTTAAAATCATAGTAATTTAGTTTCAATTTGAATTTATTTATTTCTAAAGTCACTTTTATTCATAAAAATTAATTAACGGTTGTGTAAGACTGAAAGCATGCTTTAAAATCACAGTAAACAATCTAATAAGATAAAGATGATTATTAGAACTAAATCATAATTTTAATTTGTTTTATTATTTAATTAATAAAAATAATTAGTCTCTCTCCAATAAGATGAAGATGATTATTAGAACTAAATCATAATTTTAATTTTTTTTATTATTTAATTAATAAAAATAATTAGTCTATCTTGTATCATACCCGTGGTTGGGATTATACAACGAATCTTCTGCATCTCATAACTTATCCCCAAAAAAATTCTACTCATAATTTGAATATATTTATTTTTGGAGTCAAATTTATTCAGAAAATTTTAATGGTTGCTTAACACTAAAAGTATGCTTTAAAATCATAATAAATGAGTTTTAATTTGAATTTGTTTATTTCTAAATCACATATATTCATAAAAAAATAAAGTTGTAACACTGAAAGTATGTTTTAAAATCATTGTAAATAATCTAGTAAAATAAAGGTGATTTAATTTACTTTCTATTATTATTTAGTTAATTAAAATAATTAGTCTCTTATGTGGAATTCTATTTTTCTCCTCCTTATTCAGGTAAGAGAATTTATATTGCACATAATTTTGGGCCTTGCTAATTAAGACACAAGATAGGTATTGTCATTGGAGTTTATTCAGCTTAGGAGTCCAGGGATATTTTTTAAGGTTGACTCTTATTTTTCCTCTTGGTAACCTGAACTCTTTATTTTTGACAATTTCTAAACCCAAACCCATAATTATATTATTTTTTTTTAATGAAAATACAAAAAAATAGTGTGCGTGAGGGTGAAAATGCATATCAAATGCAGGATTCTTCCATGCGGTTGAAGGATTTCTGGAAAATTGATGATTGTTTTGAAAAGTTTTTGTTTTATTTTTGAATAGGGTTTCGAAGGTTTGTTGGGTTTACAATTTATAAGGCTATGTCATGTTGTGTTTCACTGTCTCTCTTCTTTTGTAGGTGGATCAAACTTCTCATATGAATTATGTCTGTGGATCAAACTTCTCAAGTTAATTACATCTGCAGATCTCCTAGGACACATGTGCTAGCCGTTGTCCAGAACTCCTTTTTGAAATCATCGGCCCTCATCAATGACACATGCTCTGATATGTTTGCTGAGGGTTCTTATGGAAGAGTATTGAAATTACTTACGGTTAAATGAATCTTTTGGTAGATCTCACGAGAAGACAAGGGTTTCTGGTATTTTTGGTTTCTTCATAAAGGGTGTCGTTGGGTTTCAATTTGTAAGATTATTTTCCTTGGAAAAATGCTGGTAGCACGGATCTGTAGTTGTTCTACATATTACTCAATTATCACGATGATTTTCCTCTGAAATACTCTTTGGTGAATTTGAATTTTTAGTGTTAGATTTTGCTGGTGATAAATCTAACAACACTTATGGTTACAGGTGTTTGATTTGTCATTTCTGAAATCTAATCATCTTTGCCAAAATCTGAGGAACGAGGTTTTTTTCAAGGTCCTTATACCACGAATCCTTCATCAGAGAATGAATTTTATAGAGGCATAATAATGGAAATCGATTCCTCATTCCGTGAGCTGAAATTGTTTGAAGTAGATTGTCCATTGAAACTTCCATCTCCATCTTTGTCTATTGAATATCTCCATCTCTTATTTCTCAATAAGTCTGAGCATTGTATTGACCTCAGAGCTCACTGTTTTAATATCACAAGTGGCTACCTAGAGTGTACATTTCCCCTTAGAAAATAGAAAGGAAGCAATGTACAATTTTGTGTTGTCATGCCTCAGTAGCAAACTTAGAAGCACCATTACTTGAGAAGACCGAGATTTTCTTTGGGTATCTCTGATATTTATCTTCAGATTAGGAGGCTCTACCAGTTTCTTCTCTTCAAGTTGTGATCCTAGGTTTGAAGCTTCACCAATAGCACTAATAGCTAAAGACCTTGACATAGGACAGAAACCTTGTGTGACAGATCCTTGACGATTTTTTGATGCTGTAAGAGTAACACTAATTGCATGACATTGACTTATGCGTGACTGTAACAATGATAGCAATGAGCATCCTATTGATTGGTTGTATATCAGTGAGAAAATAACTTGTAATCAAATATGCCAATCAAGAACAAAGAACTCGCTGAAGGTTGAACACTTTCCCTGAGTGTGGACAACCGAAGAAGAACCTCGTGAGTAAGCCCCAACTGAATCATGGAATTCGAAAGGGATGAATAAAAAATAGCTGCCAGTTTTCCTCTTCTACCAAATCCCCCATTCTTATTATAGATGTCTCCACAACTCCAATTTCTGGTAGTACTTTGCGATTTCCTGAACTTACAACAAGTCTCGAGTTGGAGTGGTGGGTTAGCATTAACAAACCAAATTCTTCCATCAACTGGGAACCATCTCTCCAAACTTCATCCACAAATAAAGCAAACCTCTGAGTCTGCAATCTCCGACTCAACCACATCTTTGCATATTCATCACCGTCATTTCTATCTAATTCTATCATTGTAAGCGTGGCTATTTGCATACACAGTTCATTTATAAGATTGTAAAATATGAATTATTGGAAACAGTGAGCTAAAGCGATAAGTCATCTCTGAAGAGATTTCTCACCTTTAGACTGTGGAAGACTGATATGTTTGCTGAGGGTTCTTGTGGAAGAGTATTGAGATTACTTACGGTTATATGAATCTTTTGGTAGATCTGACGAGAAGACAAGGGTTTCTGGTATTTTTGGTTTCTTCATAAAGGGTGGCGTTGGGTTTCAATTTGCAAGATTATTTTCCCCGGAAAAATGATGGTAGCACGGATCTGTAGTTGTTCTCCATATTACACAATTATCACGATGATTTTCCTTTGAAATACTCTTTGGTGAATTTGAATTTCCAGTGTTAGATTTTTCTGGTGATAAATCTAACAACACTGATGGTTATAGGTGTTTGATTTGTCATTTCTGAAATCTAATCATCTTTGCCAAAATCTGACGAACGAGGTTTTTTTCAAGGTCCTTATACCACGAATCCTTCATCAGAGAATGAATTATATAGAGGCATATTAATTTAAATTGATTCCTGATTCCGTGAGCTGAAATTGTTTGAAGCAGATTGTCCATTGAAACTCCCATCTCCATCTTTGTCTATTGAATATCTCCAGCTCTTGTTTCTCAATAAGTCTGAGCATTATATTGACCTCAGAGCTCACTATTTTAATATCACAAGTGGATACCCAAAGTGTACATTGCCCCTCAGAAAATAGAAAGGAAGCAATGTACAATTTTGTGTTGTCATGCTTCAGTAGCAAACTTAGAAGCACCATTACTTGAGAAGACCGAGCTTTTCTTTGGGTATCTGTGATATTTATCTTCAGATTAGGAGGCTCCACCAGTTTCTTTTCTTCAGGTTGTGATCCTAGGTCTGAAGCTTCACCAATAGCACTAATAGCTAAAGACCTTGACACAGGACAGAAACCTTGTGTGACAGATCCTTGACGATTTGTTGATGCTGTAAGAGTAACACTAATTGCATGACATTGACTTATGCGTGACTGTAACAATGATAGCAATGAGAATCCTATTGATTGGTTGTATATCAGTGAGAAAATAACTTGTAATCAGATATGCCAATCAAGAACAAAGAACTGGCTGAAGGTTGAACACTTTCCCTGAGTGTGGACAACCGAAGAAGAACCTTGTGAGTAAGCCCCAACTGAATCATGGAATTCGAAAAGGATGAATAAAAAATAGCTGCCAGTTTTCCTCTTCTACCAAATCCCCCATTCTTATTATAGATGTCTCTGCAACTCTAATTTCTTGCAAGACTTTGTGATTTCTTGAACTTAAAACAAGTCTCGAGTTGGAGTGGTGGGTTAGCAGCAGCAAACCAAATTCTTCCATCAACTGGGAACCATATCTCGAAACATCATCCACAAATAAAGAAAACCTCTGAGTCTACAATCTTTGACTCAACCACATCTTTGCATATTCATCACTGTCATTTCTATCTAATTCTATCTTTGTAAGCGTGGCTATTTGCATGCACAGTTCATTTCTAAGATTGTAAAAGATGGATTACTGGAAATAGTGAGCCAAAGCAATAAGTCATCTCTGAAGAGATTTCTCACCTTTGGACTGTGGAAGACTGATATATTCGCTGAGGGTTCTTGTGGAAGAGTATTGAAATTACTTACAGTTATATGAATCTTTTGGTACATCTGACGAGAAGACAAGGGTTTCTGGTATTTTTGGTTTCTTCATAAAGGGTGTCGTTGGGTTTCAATTTCCAAGATTATTTTCCCCGGAAAAATGCTGGTAGCACGGATTTGTAGTTGTTCTCCATATTACTCAATTATCACGATGATTTTCCTCTGAAATACTTTTTGGTGAATTTGAATTTTCAGTGTTAGATTTTGCTGGTGATAAATCTAACAACACTGATGGTTACAGGTGTTTGATTTGTCATTCCTAAAATCTAATCATCTTTGGCAAAATCTGAGGAACGAGGTTTTTTTCAAGGTCCTTCTACCACAAATCCTTCATCAGAGAATGAATTATATAGAGGCATAATAATTGAAATCGATTCCTGATTCCGTGAGCTAAAATTGTTTGAAGCAGATTGTCCATTGAGACTCCCATCTCCATCTTTGTCTATTGAATATCTCCAGCTCTTGTTTCTCAATAAGTCCGAGCATTATATTGACCTCAGAGCTCACTGTTTTAATATCACAAGTGGCTACTCAGAGTGTATATTTCCCCTCAGAAAATAGAAAGGAACAATGTACAATTTTGTGTTGTCATGCCTCAGTAGCAAACTTAGAAGCACCATTACTTGAGAATACTGAGCTTTTCTTTGGGTATCTGTGATATTTATCTTCAGATTAGGAGGTTCTACCAGTTTCTTCTCTTCAAGTTGTGATGCTAGGTCTGAAGCTTCACCAATAACACTAATAGCTAAAGACCTTGACACAGGACAGAAACCTTGTGTGACAGATCCTTGACGATTTGTTGATGCTGTAAGAGTAACACTGATTGAATGACATTGACTTTTGCGTGACTGTAACAATGATAACAATGAGAATCCTATTGATTGGTTGTATATTGCATATTCATCACCCTCATTTTTTTCTAATTCTATCTTTGTAAGCGTGGCTATTTGCATACATAGTTCATTTCTAAGATTGTGAAAGATGGATTATTGGAAACAATGAGCCAAAGCAATAAGTCATCTCTGAAGAGATTTCTCACCTTTGGACTGTTGAAGACTGATATGTTTGTTGAGGATTCTTGTGGAAGAGTATTGAAATTACTTACGGTTATATGAATCTTTTGGTGGATCTGACGAGAAGACAAGGGTTTCTAGTATTTTTGGTTTCTTTATAGAGGGTGTCGTTGGGTTTCAATTTGCAAGGTTATTTTGCCTGGAAAAATGTTGGTAGCACGGATCTGTAGTTGTTCTCCATATTACTCAATTATCACAATGATTTTCCTCTGAAATACTCTTTAGTGAATTTGAATTTTCAGTGTTATATTTTGTTGGTGATAAATCTAACAACACTGATGGTTACAAGTGTTTGATTTGTCATTTCTGAAATCTAATCATCTTTGCCAAAATCTGAGGAACGAGGTTTTTTTCAAGGTCCTTCTACCATGAATCCTTCATCAGAGAATGAATTATATAGAGGCATAATAATTGAAATCGATTCCTGATTCCGTGAGCTGAAATTGTTTGAAGCAGATTGTCCATTGAAACTCCCATCTCCATCTTTTTCTATTGAATATCTCCAGCTCTTGTTTCTCAATAAGTCTGAGCATTATATTGACCTCAGAGCTCACTATTTTAATATCACAAGTGGCTACTCAGAGTGTACATTGCCCCTCAGAAAATAGAAAGGAAGCAGTGTACAATTTTGTGTTGAATATTTCGTAGTTAATATTTTTCCACAGATTTTGGATCTGAAACATACGTAATATCTCTATAAAACAGATGAAAAAAAGGACAAAGGGTTTGGTTTCAGAGAGAAAAAATTACTGTGTAAATTTGAGATTAATTGAATCTGATTGGACCAAAAATTCTTGATTTTATGGTCCAAAGATTCTTGAGATGCTACTTTCCTATCTGTTTCTTTATGTTGAATTTTTTTCTTTCTAGGTGATTTTATTTTATATGTAATCTTCAATCTTTTATTGAAAGTAAATATTTGAAATTTATCATTGATGTCTTATTTTCGTACAATCAAATAATTTCATTTCCTTCTAAAGCTACTTTAGAATTCATCCTCGTTGGATGCTCTACTGTAGTGGACTATCATCCCCATTCAACTTTCAACTACACCGATAATCTAAGAAAGTTTCATCTATCCTGCTTTTAACATCTATAGCTAGGTAATGGAGGATCTATCGAATTTCTTGCTAATTATCATGACTCCATGCTGAATGGATATTTTACTCTGTCCTACAACATTTTAACCCTTAATATCCCTAATATCCATACCCAGGTAATGGAGGATCCATTAGATTTCGGGCTAATTATCATGACTCCATGCCTAATGGATATTTCACTCTGTCCTACAACATTTTAAATGGATCCATCAGATTTCTTGCTAATTATCATAACTCCATGCCCAATGGATATTTGACTTTGTCCTACAACATTTTAAATCTTATCGTACATAATATCTAGCCATTATACTGATTAAATAACGAGTTATTGAGGTGACACAGGGTGACTGAGTTATGAGAGATAACTCTCTCTAAGCTAGAAAGGTCCACTTCCAATCTAAAAGCTAATTCAATGTTACCTTGGGATTTTCCTTTACACAACCCGGTAAAATTCCCAGTGATAACATGTACTTTAAACCATTAATAATAAATTCTACTAATTACCACAATTAAAATGATGTACTTTAAACCATTAATGTAAATGTAAGTACAAATTCTATTAATTACCACCATTAAAATGACCTAATAATAGATAGTGGGAACATTGGGTGGAACCCACTTGTTATAACTCTATTAACTCCACCCATTTATAAATTCAATCACCATTATTGATATTCATTGTTAGATTCACTCGAATGTAACTTATGGTTAAAAACTCTGCAAGTTACAACCTAATATGAATATTCACCATCAATCTCAACTCACTCTGACCCTTCAATATATCAAAAGTGTAAGTTGAATTTAAGTTCTATGTATGTTACGATATGGTATGAATATAGACCTTCAATCATGGATCATGAGAGCTGTCAGATCCAGTGAAAGTGTAACTTGATTTTAAACTTTACTTAATTTGTGATGTCTTATGGAATTTGGATATTTCTTCACCTTTCGCCATTGGATTATTAGATCAAGAGCTTTGGGTTAATGTGCTCACATATTCTATTCCAATATGGAATAAAAACCATCAGATTTATTTCAATTTTCACTATTTGATCCATTAGGTCAGCAATTCATTGTTATGAAGCGTATAGTATAACTTTTGATATGATATTATGGGAAATTGATCGCAAGTTTTTCATTGCTATTGGAACTATCAGATTGACTGGTTTGTCATAAAATGACCTCTATTTTACATTATAACATATGATTTTAGCTATATACACAATTCATTTCTAAGATTGTGAAAGATGGATTATTGGAAACAGTGATCCAAAGCAATAAGTCGTCTCTGAAGAGATTTCTCACCTTTGGACTGTTGAAGATTGATATGTTTGCTGAGGGTTCCTGTGGAAGAGTATTGAAATTACTTACGGTTATATGAATCTTTTCGTAGATTTGACGAGAAGACAAGGGTTTTTGGTATTTTTGGTTTCTTCATAAAGGGTGTCGTTGGGTTTCAATTTGCAAGATTATTTTCCGTGGAAAAATGCTGGTAGGACAGATCTGTAGTTGTTCTCCATATTACTCAATTATCACAATGATTTTCCTCTGAAATACTCTTTGGTGAACTTGAATTTTTAGTGTTAGATTTTGTTGGTGATAAATCTAACAACATTGATGGTTACAGGTGTTTGATTTGTCATTTCTGAAATATAATCATCTTTGCCAAAATCAGAGGAACGAGGTTTTTTTCAAGGTCCTTCTACCATGAATCCTTCATCAGAGAATGAATTATATACAGGAATAATAATTGAAATCGATTCCTCATTCCGTGAGCTGAAATTGTTTGAAGCAGGTTGTCCATTGAAACTCCCATCTCCATCTTTGTCTATTGAATATCTCCAGCTCTTGTTTCTCAATAAGTTTGAGCATTATACTGACCTTAGAGCTCACTATTTTAATATCACAAGTGGCTACTCAGAGTGTACATTGCCCCTCTGAAAATAGAAAGGAAGCAATGTACAATTTTGTGTTGTCATGCCTCAGTAGCGAACTTAGAAGCACCATTACTTGAGAAGACCGAGCTTTTCTTTGCGTATCTATGATATTTATCTTCAGATTAGGAGGCTCTACCAATTTCTTCTCTTCAAGTTGTGATCCTAGGTCTGAAGTTTCACCAATACCACTAATAGCTAAAGACCTTGACACAGGCAAAAACCTTGTGTGACAAATCCTTGACGGTTTGTTGATGCTGTAAGAGTAACACTAATTGCATGACATTGACTTATGCGTGACTATAACAATGATAGCAATGAGCATCCTATTGATTGGTTGTATATTACATATTCATCACCCTCATTTCTATCTAATTCTATCTTTGTAAGCGTGGCTATTTGCATACACAGTTCATTTCTAAGATTGTGAAAGATGGATGATTGGAAACAGTGAGTCAAAGCAATAAGTCATCTCTAAAGAGATTTCTCACCTTTGGACTATTGAAGACTGATATGTTTGCTGAGGATTCTTGTGGAAGAGTGTTGAAATTACTTACGGTTATATGAATCTTTTGGTAGATCTGACGAGAAGACAAGGGTTTTTGGTATTTTTGGTTTCTTCATAGAGGGTGTCATTGGGTTTCAATTTGCAAGGTTGTTTTCGCTGGAAAAATGCCAGTAGCAGGGATCTGTAGTTGTTCTCCATATTACTCAATTATCACAATGATTTTCCTCTGAAATACTCTTTGGTGAATTTGAATTTTTAGTGTTAGATTTTGCTAGAGATAAATCTAGCAACACTGATGGTTACAGGTGTTTGATTTGTCATTTCTGAAATCTAATCATTGTTTCCAAAATCTGAGGAACGAGGTTTTCCTCAAGGTCCTTCTACCACGAATCCTTCATCAGAGAATATATTGGTAAGTCTCAAAGATGCCGACTTGAACAAAGTTTCATGAAGGACAACATAAAACCGATATCCCAACTCATTCATTTCATTATCCCCACTGATTCATCACAGGATAAAATGAGAAAATTTGAACATCTTTTAACAAATATAACACCTCAATTGGAATACTATATCCAGGAATACTGAAACCATGATCAAAGACACAAAAGAATGATCAAACAAAACACATGCCAACTTATAAGACAAAACACATCATAGACTCTCTAGCTCATGATGTTGAAGGCAGATGGAAATTAGTGTAGAAGGCCACCCTAAATGGTCATGATCGAAGCCAAGAAGCAGAAAAACCCATTCATAGATACAACGATAATGTGCACGCCAGGAGCTATGACAGTCCAATGATATGATAGGTTTAAAGCATGGGAAAATCAACCCTAAGGAAGCCACAAATAACTTCGCAATAAAATATAAAATAGAAAAGCCTGCATGCCACCTTCTTCATTACCAAGAATTGACCAGCGTACATCGATAATCAACAAATTACAAGGACTCACCATGCAACGTAAAATAGTCCACAACTAAAGGATCAGTGGAAACAAATTAGCTACATGTATGCCTTTCATAAAGTATCCTTCAATAGGCATCATTCCAGGTAGAGATGTTCCAGGCCAAGTAGCTGCCGCTAGTCCAAAATACCTGCTAAACAAATCCTTGTTTCAGCTTAGAAAATGATTGCTTATTACAAGCAACAACAAAACAACATGATCAACATAACAGGGTAGAGAGATGTTCATACCTAATAGCAGATAAGGCTCCAGGCCACCTTGCTACAGCCATGGATATGGGTGAAGGTCCAGTAGCTCCATTGGTGGAGCAATTGACAGCACATGAAGCTGAAACGGTGAGATATGGAACATCTGATGGAACCTAGCAGTTAGAAATATGATGATGTATATTAGTATGAAAACGTGACCGTGACTAATGGAAGAGGTTTTTTAGATGGAAAACAAGCAAGAAAACAAAATCCATAAATTTAATTTTCAAATTAATCTCTTGTCACTAAAAGAGCAAGTTCACTAACCAGGTTTCTCTTGTTTCTGCATTCTTGAATCAGTCTTGGTGATTACCTCCTACTTCTGTGGCAATAATTTGCTTGAATTATTATCGTTTCCTCGCATACTGTCTACCTGACTTTCTTCCTTAATGTTTTCCACCTTTATGTGTCTTTCAACAACACTTCCCTCTATGAGGTCTCCCTTACAAGAGCTCTTCTCCCCTTCTTTTTATTTTGAACTATCTTCCCTTTTCTACTGATCTCTTACTTTATCTGCTAATATAGATTTGCCTTCAAGAGCACTGCTGACTCCCATCTGTTACAATCACAAAGCAGAATTTACACGAAATACTTCAGCAATGACATGCATTCTTACCCAAGTGTCTACAATAAACTTTTATACACTAATATACTTCATCCTTGTTATAGGCAATTTATCCCATATTTCAAAAAACTACTACACAACGTGGGATGCAGAAAGTGAAACACTCTTACAGTTCCTTTTGCTGGCAATTCAGTAGTGGCTCTCTCTGCCGCAACAACGGTACTGTCTATCTCTGAAATTTTAGCTTCCTTCTCTGGAGGTACTTGAACGAAAACCCATCATATAGTTATTTAGACCACCTCCCTATCTATCGGGAAAATCAGAAATTAAAAGTTGATTGAATTGACAAAAAAACATACCATCAGGTCTATCTCCATTTTCTCTAAAGAAGTAGTCTTAGCATCCACGATTGAAGGAGAGCTGTCCAGACAGAAATCCAACAAAGCATCTTAAGGAACTGGAGGAAAAAAAAAATCCTAACTATAGGAAATTGCATGCATGTGCATCTGTGTTCTAAAAGACTTACATCACTGGAGATTCAAATTTCCCTATTGAATTTTCAGATGACAATACATTAGTCTGCCTATCAATCTTCTCTACTTCTATCTGATTTCTTTCAGATTCAGAAACGCCTTCCGCCTTTACAGGAATATTCATTGTTTTTGCCTCTGGTAGGGGGGCAACAACATATGAATCCTCAAACTTAACACTAATCTTTTCATTTATTGTAACTGTTTCCCTGGTCAGCTCTCCATATCTCTGACCAAAGGACAAAGATGTAGTATGATTTTGAGTTGCAGAAGTTGTAGGAGGCAACACATTTGTAATTTCATTGGTAAACCCACCAATGCCATCTGCACTGTCAGAAGAACCAATCTCCTTCCTCGTGGATTGACAATAAGCGAGTGCAATTGCAGGAGCAGCAGGGGATCCAATTTCGTCAATCTTAGTGGGGCGAGGCCTTTTCTTCTTGGGACCTACAAATAGATTTCAATACATTTCAATTAAAAAAATCAATGAGGAAAAAATAAGATCAAGCATGAGACTGCAGCCAATCAAAAGAATGGCAAATATACCCTCGGTTGGTTGAGCTAATCGGGACGGAGAAGCAGAAATGGGAGATGATACACGCATAGGAGATGAAACATTTGGAGGCAAAGAAGGAGAAAATGACGAGGCCACCTTCAAATCATTTAAATTTTCTTCTCCACTAGTAATTTGGCTTGCAAATCCAAACAACACCTCCGCAACTTCAACCTCTTGCTCTGCAAATGCTGCTGACACTTGCATAATTTAAATCCCAACAAATTATCAATCGAACAGAATCCATCAGTGGAAACAAATGTGTTAGAAAACTTGCACAGATTAATCTAGCTAGTAAAGGTTGAACACACAACTTTGCAGAGAAAAAACACTAAAAGAATCGAAAGAACAAAAAAAAGAATGATTGATTGAGAAAATAGGTTACAATGCTCATGATATAGCATTACTGGGTGAAGATCCCAAGGTAATGCACCATAGTGGTGATCAATGAGAGGACTCAACACCTACAAAAGTTTTGGGGAGAACTAGCTAGTTGCGGAGTGAAAGGAGGAGCAAATCAGAGAGTAAATCATGCAGAAGAACTAGCCAGTTGCGGAGTGAAAGGAGGAGCAAATCAAGGAGTAACTCATGCAGAAGAACTAGCCAATTGCAAAGTGAAAGCAGGAGCAAATTAGGGAGTAAATCATGCAGAAATGATCTTGGATGTAGTACCATGCTCTAACTAAGTGTCTGCATGTAGTAATGAAGGCCCTAGGTGTGTAGTACCTCCAACAACCCCCCTGAACACCACTATGGGGAAAAATAGAAAATGAACCCTGGAAACTAAGGCCAAATGTCACCCAAAATACAGTGCAACTTATACGAAAATTGAGGAAAGAGGGAAAACCTCGTGGGAAAAACCCCCCTCAAAATACAATGTAATGAAAAAAAAGAGGAAGAAAAGACAGTTACTAAGCAACTGTGTCCTTCACTCCAAGACGATCGCGCAGAGAGTGAAAGTTCTACTCAGTCCATGTCTTGGTGAAGATGTCTGCAGTCTTTTCTGCTGAAGGACAGAACTACAAATCAATGATCCGATCATGTACTAAGTCTCTGATGTAGTGCATATTGATCTCTATGTGCTTCCTCTGCTCCCACTGTACTATATCACTGCAAAATTTGAGAGTGCTCTGGTTGTCACACCAGATGACAGTGGGCTGGTGGAACTGGATGCCCAACTCAGTGAGGAAGTGTTTTAGCCACAGAGCCTAAATGGTGATGTTGACAACTCCTCTGTACTCGAACTCAGCTGAAGAGAAAGCAATAGCAACCTGCTTCTTGGTCAACCAACAGATAGGTCTACACCCTAGACTGAGTGAATATCTGGAGGTGGACTTGGGATCAATCTTATCGACCCCCCAATCAGAATCTATGAAGCCAAGGAGATTCAATGCAGTGCCTGCTGCATAGTGAATCTCGAAGGTGATGGTGCCTTGCACATATCGGAGGATTTTCTTTGCAGCATTCCAGTGTAGCTCATGCGGCTCCTACATGTATTTGGAAACTGCCCCTACTGCATATGAGAGAAATGGTCTGGAGTGGGTGAGGTACAGTAAGCTCAATACTAGCTATCGGTAGAGAGTACTATCAACTAATGGAGTGTCACCTTTGTCCTCAAGGCGGACCCCAGAAAGAAAAGGAGTCGGTGTTGGCTTACAGTTAGTCATGTGAAATCTCTCGAGGAGATGCCATGCATACTTAGCCTAAGAGAGTTTGATGCCTGTGGCATCCTGCCTGATTTCAAGACCAAGAAAGAAGTGTAATGGACCCATGTCCGTCATCAAGAACCTATCATGCAAGGCCCTCTTAACTGAAACAATGGCTGAAGCCGAGCTACCGGTGATCAGGAGATCATCCACATACAAAACTAAGATAAGAAGAGAATCATGTGTCCTAAGCATGTAAACATTTAGATTAAACTTACATCTTTCAAAGTTTTTTGATAAGATAAAAGAATCCATCTTCATGTACCAAGGTCTTAGGGCCTGCTTAAGGCCATAGATAAACTTCTTTAATATGTAGACCAAAGATGAATCCTAAATGAAACCATGTGGCTATTCCATGTAGATCTCCTCAGATAGGTCACCGTGAAGAAAGGCATTCTTCACATCCATATTATGTACTTCCCACCCCTGGGAAGCCGTAATGGCAAGTGTAAGGCGTATGGAATCCATCTTCATTACTGGAGCAAAGGTATCATCATAATCAATGCCATGCCCTTGCTGGAAGCCTTTGGCTACTAGCCTAGCTTTCTGTTTGGTGATTTGCCCATCTGCAGCACTCTTGGTCATGTAGACCCATTTGCATCGGACAAGTTTCCTTCCTGAAGGAAGGGGTACTAGATCCCAGGTCTGGTTCTCGAGGAGGGAGTTATACTCCTCCTCCATGGCGGACTCCCAAGAGGGGTGCCCATCAGCCTCAACATAAGACTGCGGATCAGAAGACTAAACCAAATGACAATGCCAGGATGGCGTTGGTTCAGTGGTAGTGAGGGAAAGAGGAGGCTTAATAAACTTTGAGCTAGTCCTCCGTGGATTAGAATTATCCCCCACAAGACCATTTCTAGCAGTTGGTTGCTCTTGTGCATATATCTCACTTAAGCTCCTTGTTCTTTGATTTATGATAGGGGATGTTGATTCACTGCTAGAAGCCCGATCTAGGGTTGGATGTGGATCATCATATTCATGCACTGGATTTGCATTTGAAGACTTTTTCTCTACATCTACATGCTCTACCTTGGCATCTGCATGCTCTGTATCTGTATCTGCAAGTACTGACTCATCATCTCAGACATGAGGTAGATAAAAGGAGTCTTCATGCGGCAATGGAGGTGCATACAAGAGACTTTCTTAAAATTTGACACTTCACTCAATGATGAGCTTGTCTGTAGAGGAAATTATAAGTCGGTATCCCTTCACACCATCAGGGTACCCAACAAAGAGGCACTCAATCCTCTGTGGATCAAGAGCTGTCCTCTTTTCAGAGGGGATCTTGGCCCATGCTCGGGAGCCGAAAACATGGAAGTGGGTGACCTCCGGTTTAGTGCTGCTCCAAGCCTCAAAGGGGGTCCAATCCTTGATAGATCTATGAGGAGACCTGTTCTGGATGTGTTTAGCACAATTAAGTGCTTCATCCCATAACTTATGAGGTAGTGACTTAGCATGCAGCATGTAGGAAGTCATCTCTTTGAGAGATCGGTTCTTTCTCTCAGCAACTTCATTTTACTGCAGAGTCTATGGAACTGTGTGCTGCAACTGTATGTCAGACTCAAGGCAAAGGTTCTGAAGTGCTGTGTTAACATATTCCTCCTCATTGTCTGTACGGAGGGCTTTGATCTTTCTCTTTGACTATGTCTCAACTAGTGCTTTGAAATCTTCAAAGTGCGCAAAAACATTAGATTTGGCCCTGAGAAGATACACTCAAGCGTACCGTGAGAAATCATCAATAAATGTAAGCACATACCTTGCTTTTTTGATGGAAGGATGAGAAAAATGCCCCATTAGATCAGTATGGATCAGATCTAGAGGAGAGGATGCTCTGTGAGTCTTGTCGGTGTCAAACTTTTCTCTAGGATGTTTGCCAAGGACACACCCTTCACAAACTCCTTTGGAGAAACTGATATTTGACAAGCCTTCCACCATCTCATGCTTGCTTAGCTGCTGCACATACTTGTAATTTAAGTGACCAAACCTCTCGTGCCAAAGCCTACTGCTATCATTAGCATGTGTGAGAAATAAGGAGGATTGAGATCAATAAATTCAAAAAATGTATATAGTCTAGCTCCATGGTTTACCTCACCGGTTGCAATTTTGGAGCTGCTATGTAGGTCATATATGTTCACTACATCTGGAATGAATTCCACTCTCTTTCTGGTGCCAGTATGAGTGATCCGATAAACTAAAAGAAGGTTTACCGAAATTTTTGGAACATGAAGCACATCTTCAAAGCTTCCGTGTAAAAGTTCCACTCTACCTTTTCCGGTAACCTCAATAGGTGAGTCATCTCCCATGAGGATGGGAGGTCATTTGCACGCATCCAAAGAGGAATAGACTTCCTTTGCAGCAACCATATGATATGATGCACCAAAATCTATAATCCATGCATCAAGGGAACAGTTAATTGCAACTAAAACATGAAAATTGTTACCTTTCCCTTGTGGCGAATCCTTAATTTTCTTCTTGGCGCCTTGAGGGATGTGGTCCCCAAGGCTGCACTTCTGAAGGATTTCTACCATTTGGTCAATTTGTTTCTTCATGCAGGAGGATTCTGGATGGAATCCTCGATGACAATAGGTGCATTTGTCTCCTTTCTTCCCTTTCTCATTTCTGGAGCCAGAGGAGTCATTGAGGGGCTTGGTGTACCCTTCCTTCTTTGGATCGGAATGCACTTTTCCCTTGTCTTTTTGCTACTGATTTTTCTGATTTGAATCAGGTTTGTGATTTTTATGTGGCTTCCATCATGCACAGCAAGTGCATGCGCTTTTGGAGGTTTTATTTTGTCGATGCCAATGAGTTTATCTTGCTCAAAAGTGAGGGACTCCATGAACTCTTTGAGAGAAGGCATAGTGTAGGATTTACCTATTGCGAGCCTTACTGAATGAAATGTAGACACAAATACAGAGTATTCTGGTCTGAGCTTTGACATAATAGAGAGAACTTGGCAACTCTCCTCCTTGGATTTGTTAATTCCACAACCCTTGAGTAGCAAAAATAAATCATTATATTTGTTGAAGAAGTCTTGAATTCTGTGATAGTTCCGTGGATCCAATGAGAGTATCCCCACTTTGAGTAGATGTCCTTTCATCTCATCCTGTTTCCCATAGAGTTCTTCAACCTTTTTCCAAATCTCATTGGGAGTATTGTAGGCAGATAGATGAAACTGCAACTCTCGGGAGATGCACATGCATATGGATCCGTGGGCCTCATCCATGTAGTTGAGGTACTTGGATTTCTCTATGGCTGAAGTGGGTTCCACTTCTACAGCCATGGTAATCCTGTACATCCCTTTTTGACGAAGGTATTGAGCCATTTGGTCCTTCCATTCATGATAGTTGTATGGTGTTAGAATCGATGCTTTGGGAAACTGCATTTTTCTGTCAATCTTCGATCTCCAAGCTGTAATACCTGCAAAATAAAGTATTGGTGTGCCTTTTATCTAGCAACCTGTGGGCTCTGATACCATGTAAATGTGTTAGAAAACCTGCACAGATGAATCTAGCTAGTAAAGGTTAAACACACAGCTTTGCAAAGCAAAAACACTAAAAGAATCGAAAGAACAAAAAAAGAATGATTGATTCAGAAAATAGGTTACAATGCTCATGATATAGTATTACTGGGTGAAGATCCCAAGGTAATGCGCCATAGTGGTGATCAATGAGAGGACTCAACACCTACAGCAAGTTCTGGAGAGAAATAGCCATTTGCGGAGATAAAGGAGGAGCAAATCAGGGAGTAAATCATGCAAAAGAACTAGCCAGTTGTGGAGTGAAAGGAAGAGAAAATCAGGGAATAAATCATGCAGAAGAACTAGCCAATTGTGGCGTGAAAGGAGGAGCAAATTACGGAGTAAATCATGCAGAAAGGATCTTGCATGTAGTACCATGCTCCAACTAAGTTTCCGCATGTGCCAGTAATGAAGGTCCTAGGTGTGTAGTACCTCCAATAGTCACATCGCTTTCATTATCTCTTCCATCGACTGACGGAGCTCTCTCCTCTTCCTGACTGGTCGAATAGCATTCGAATGGCAACACTAATAGTAACATTGATCCTCTAAAGTCATGCACATTGGATCAAAGATGGATTTAAGAAAGTACAAAGAGGGGGATGATCATCATTATAGGGCAGTTCAAGTGCCCATGAAGATTTCATGCACTGATTCGTTTCCATTCGACTTGAAAACCCATCATCACCACCACTAGTTTCAGCTTCAGAAACATCATAATCAAAATAAGCAACAGTTAGGTCGTGCTAACTCCATGGTTTATGATGGAGGGCACCTGGGTGGTTATTCGTCAGCTAATTCCTGTGTCTCAAACCCAGTCTCAATTTCTTATGCAAGAGATTCGACTGCAAGGGTTGTGCATGCCTCCATTTTGTAGCCCTTTCACCCCTTCAAAACTGCAGTTATTGTGAAGATATACATGGTGTATATCACATTGGTTGTGTATATATTGATCTAATGATTTTACTTTATTGATTTTTCATCTATATATTGATCTTAATTAGTAAGTTATAGCCATGCAAGCGCTAACAGATTGCTATGCGTTGGAAGTAATGCTTCTCTACAACGTTGATAATCTTGCTGAGATATTGGCGATATTTAGAAATATCATGATATTATCAGCAAAATGAAATATTGCTGAGAAAATATCCCGATATTTCCAAAATATCGCCGATATCTCGACAAAATATCGCATGACGACCTAATTTATTGTTAGATTTATTGTCCGACAAGCTCGGTAGCTGCTAGAAAAGTGAATTTTTGGGTATTCTTTGCTCACTTTTCTTTCTCAGACTTGGAGAAGGAAGGGGCAGAGCTTTGTGGTGCTTTTCAGGGAGGGATTGAGGATCAAACAACCATTAAAACCACCAACTATGATTTTTTTGTGGATCAAAGATTTAGGAATAGTGAAAAAAACCTCATTTCTTCCATTAATAGGTATGTTCTTAAAAACCCCTATGTCAATGATTTTTTTGATAGACTGTGTTATGCTTGCTTTCCTATTTGCCTGCCAACATTTAGCCTTTTTTATATTGTTTCTTCCATTTCCTATAATTTTCATGACCATGAGCCAATGCAAGGGTTTTCTCCATATTTAGACAACAAGCTTCTTTTTTTTTAACTTTCTTATTATTAGCATTTTTCAGGGAAAATGATGTGGTAATTTTTTTTTTTTTTAAATGAGGTGGTTGTTATTTTTTGTGAATGGGGCTTTAATGCTATTTTTTTGTTTTTTTGGTGCTCTAGGTTTGAATTAATTCACTACAAATATGCCAAAATTCTTGGACCCGTTTTGGGAGTATGGGGAACCTAATGGTGGGACAAATCAGGCATATCTAACATGCAAATTGTGTGGGGATAATATGAAAGAAGGGTTTCCGCAATTGAAATACCATCTGGCTAGACGCTCTAGACATGATACTAGGCTTTGTAAGGAATCTGGTGCGGAGCTTATACAAAAATTTCTTGAAGCAATTGATGAAAAAGACATGAAGAAACAAGGTTGAACGTGCAAGTAAATATTTTTCAATATCTTCTTCCGATTTTGAGGCTGAGGGTAGTTGGGAGGGGCTCCACAATGTCACCTACTAGTGTTAATGTAACTCGGAGTGCGAGGTCATCATTTTTTGTTCCACGTCCATGACATGGAGCACAACCTTCCATAAAATCAGTTGTTAAAAAAGGGAGAAGCAAGAAGAAGATAGAGTTATGGGGAGGTGTCTTCTCTGGAGCGACTAAACTCTTAACATTGCCAAAACCAATCCATTTTGGCAGCCAATGTGTAATGCTATTGTTTTTGTGGACCAAGGGTACAAAAGTGCTACATATGACAAGTTGCAGGGGCCAATCCTTCAAGCAAAAAAGCAAGGCCTCAAATCTAGATTGGCAGAGTTGAAACAGGCATGGGAGGTGTCTAGATGCATAGTGATGTCAGATAGTTGGACAAATACGAAGGGTAGTAACTTTCTAAATTTCTTGGTACGTTGTCCTAAATGTACCATGTTTATTAAATGAGAGGATGCATCATCACATATAAAAGATGCAACATTGATATGTGAGTTGTTAAATGGGTTCATCTGAGAGATTGGTGTGTACAATGTGGTGCAAGTCATAACAGATAATGCAACTAATTATTCATCTGCCAACATGATGTTTATGGAGAGACACCACACATTGTTTTGGACTCCATGTGCAACACATTGTATCAATTTGTTTCTTGAGGATATGGGAAACCTCTCTTTCATCAAGGAGGTTATAGATATCTCTAAGAACGTCCCCAAGTTTATATAGAACCATGTTTTTGTTCTTAGACTCATGAAGAGATACACTAGAAACAAAGAGTTGTGGATTCCTATAACCACATGTTTTTCCACCAACTTTATTACTTTAAAATCTTTTCTTCGATGCCAGTTTGAGTTGAAGCAAATGTTTTTTTTTTTTTAATGAGTGGTGTGATTGTAGATACAACAGGGGACAAGATGGGAGAGCCATTGTAAAATTGGTGTACACTGACACATTTTGGCATAGAGTAGAAGAAGTGTGCTGAGTTAGTGAACCTATAGTAAAGTTTTGAGATTGGTAGATGGGGACAAGCCTGCAATGGATTATTTAGATGAGGCCATGGATAGGGCCAAGGAGACCATCCGTGCTTATTATGGAGACAAGGGTTCTGCTGGGATTGATAAATAGATCATGTAATGGGAAGTGATTGATAGTTGGTGGACATGGATGCTTCATTGACCCATTCATGCAGCAACACTCTTCCTCAACCCCACATTTTCATACAAATGCGGCTTTGATTTTGATGACGAGGTGATGGAAGGGCTCTATTCCTGAATTCAAAGAATGGTACCGGATCCTAAGCTTTGTAGCAAAATCAATTGTGAGATACAATTTTATTGGGATTGTGTTGGCTTATTTGGCTTTGATGATGTTATTAGGGAAAGGACCCTCTTCATCCCACATAAGCGAAAATTCATGATTCATTAGAATTTTCAATTTAGAATATACTTATTTATAATTCTAGATTTCTAAAATTCAAATATATAACTTTTATTTGAAAGTTTAATTATGTTTTATGTTTTTGTTGTAGATATTTGGTGGTGAACTTATGGTGTAAGGGCACCAAGTTTGCAGAAATTAGCCATAAGAATCCAAAGTCAAACATGTAGCTCTTCAGGGTGTGAGCATAATTGGAGTGTATTTAAGAAAATACACTCAAAAAGGCACAACATGTATAACTTTGAGCTTCAACCTTCGGTTGAACAATTGCATTTATTGCAATTTTAATTTATGACCCTCAAGTGTCAAGAGTCAAGACTCGTTAGCTTTTTTTACACTCTTACAGGTTGGATTTCTCATGCCTCAATGATTTAGTGTATGTGCATTACAATCTCTGACTTCGAGTGAAGTGAATAGAAACACAAATGGATCCAAATGACATTTCCTTAGACAACATTTCTATATTTTCTTAGTGGACGGTTGAGTCTGAGGTGCTCATCTTGGAGGAGGCACCTGCATAGTTAGAGCCAAAGGAATCATTAGAATAGGGACAACAAGAGGAGGATGATTCGAGGGAGTAGCAGCTGGAGGAGGAGGAGGAGGAGTAGGAGACTATGCGAGCATCAACATTAGCACAATCTGCTATAGATATAGAAGAGCACAACTCCATACCCATCAATCATTAGTTGACATTAGGTGTAGGGTGACGACCTTATATTGCTAGGGATAGGCCTAGAAAGCAACCCATCATGTTTTTTCATAAATGGGGGAGAGGACATTGATCTCATGTAGCTAGCTGCTAGTTTTATTTGTTTTGCTACATATAATTCATGATGACAAGATAATTTTATATATGTGATGTTATTTTTTATTGGTTCTCCACATTTTAGTCCTTGGTTGGACAATAATCAGGGTTCAGTAGGATTTGGTATCGCCTTTGATGTATCATTTTTATTTTACATCAACTACATCATATATATCAGTGCTTTTGTCATATTTATGTGCCAATGTGTTTATTTCATGTTGTTATTGCTTTATATGTTTAAGAATCTAGAGAAAAAATGAATATATTATGCATTTTTTATGCTTGTTGATATTTGCCTATATTTTACCGACACCTTCGCCGATATTGCTGATAAGATGTTTTCAGGACCCTCGCCGATATTTTTTCAATACCAATATTTTCAACACTTCTTCCATGTGTCAATGTGTGTCCCTAGGTGTCTATTTAGAAGTACTTATTTCCTATGTGTGTGAATTGTCTATGAGTCA
The DNA here is from genome assembly GCA_031772625.1 of Pinus tabuliformis. Lineage (NCBI taxonomy): Eukaryota > Viridiplantae > Streptophyta > Pinopsida > Pinales > Pinaceae > Pinus > Pinus tabuliformis. The sequence goes on from CM062819.1 coordinate 1,788,718,609, forward strand.
TAGATCCACCTTCTTCGTACCTTATCATCTAGATGTTGGTGATCTAATTTTTATATATGTAACTACTTTATGTGATCATTAATCAGAGTGTGATTTTTGTTGTGTTGTGCAACCTCTCTCTGCTCTCTTAAGGTTTCTGTCATGGTACCAGAGTAGATTTTGGGCTAACTCCCTCATGAGAGAGCCACGAAAATGGAGGAATTCTAATAATTAAATCCCTATTGTGTACATAGGGTAGAGTAGTTGTTAGATATTTTTTTTACAGAGCACATGAAGAGAAACAAAATTTTTTATGTGGTGTGTGGAGCATATGAGAGACAAAGGATAGAGATATGAGTTGTTAAAGTGATCTACATGTTGTTGACCTCTATTTCCATCACTTAGGGTCATATATATCATTGTTTATATTTGCTGGTGAAGGAGTTAAATTTGGGACTATAAAGTTCCTTGCCTGCATGGTTCATTGTTTGATATTGTGTGGCTGAGATCTAAACAATTTGTTCTAGATATGAGAATACGAGATCATATCTAAGAAATCCCAAGTAAGGAGATGCAAAGAAAAAAGCAAATACCGTCACATCATTGGAGGCCACGATGGAATCCAAAGTGTTGTTTTTTCTTTTGTTCTAATGTTGCTATGCTTTAGCCACTATGATAAGAAGAAGAGGTGGTGTAAAAGTCATGGAGCCTGGAGCCAAGCATGGTATACCTCGCAGTGAAAAATATCCAGAGGGTTTGGAATTTCAATTAAAATGAAAATTGATTTATTGTGGTACATAACAGAGTTCATAAATTTGTGGTGTAATCAAATATTTTCCCACTTGCTCCTAACCGCTTGACTTATGAAAACAAATTTGTATTCTCTGTGTAGCATCGCGAGGGTCGCAATGAATTTTAATGATGATGTTTTGGCATGTAACTCCAATGATTATGCTCTAGGAATTAAATCAGATGTTGCCAGGTGTTGATGGTGTTATACCCACCAACATTCAAGGTGATCTCCTCAGTAAGAAGTCCCAACTTGACCTCAGACCTTTTGGAGTAGGAGTCCCAGTAGCGGGTGATAATGTAGTGCCTTGACCGCAGTAGTGTGCAGAGATAACTATGATGATAGTCGAAATCAAGTGTGTGACCTTACATTCAGTCAGATGAGATGCAAGGGGGTTATAACACATGGAGGTTAAAAGGCAGTATGTCCCTTAAAACCCTGTAATAGTACGCAACCTGAAAGGAACAAACGAGTAGAATGACATCACAAGTTGGAAAAAAGAATAGTCCACAAACCATAGTGATGGGTTAATCCAACAACATGCATTCAACAAGATTCATACAATTGCATATAAAGTAGTTAATATGAAAATGCGTAAGTTAAACAACATACATTGTTAAATCAGCCAAAATAGTCCAACTACAATAACAACATATGCATGAAAATGTGTTGGCAGAGTTATTATTATTATAAGAAAAAATTCCACACATACATACACCATTGACAACCACTAGCCTCAATAGTGGAACACTACAGTCAAGAACACCTTCTCCTTCAAAGAATTATACTCACTCTACATTGTGGAGAAGCTAAGGCTCACCACGATACTCCCAAGCCTAACCAAAATCTTGGGTTCCCAAAAGCCCTTTGTATGAGTTATGAGGTTCTATTTATAACAAAGGGTGGGGTGACCCTCGACATTCCCCTTTATGACTCTTTGACTACCTCCATGACTCTTCAAATTCTTTACAAATAACACATTACATTACATAGTGATTGTTCATGTTCCACTAATGACACTTGGAATTTCATTGACAACATATTTACAAATGATATACATTTTCCAAATGTACCCATGTAAGACAAAATAGGCTAGAGATAGCCTAACAAGAAAAAACACTATGACTCCAATGTTTATGGAAATGCCAACCTCGCAACCTCCACTTGATGCTTCTAGGTCACATACGGATGCCAAGCTTGGTATTGTGCTATGGTGTCCCCATACTACTTGATAGTGTCTTTCTGTTCACGGACTCTTGCCCCCATAGCTTCTAGGTATATGGTCTTGCAACCGTTTTCCAACACATCCTGAAGCATATGTAGCATGGTATTGACCATGACAGGACCACCAATGTACTTATGCATGTTATGTGTGCTGAGCTAAAAGTCATCCCTGGGGCCTCTCGTCTTAGTTGCTCCATGTACTCATCTAAATCTAGATAGACCTGGTTCTTGTGTTTATCTTCACTGAGGGAACTGACTAACGAGATCCTTTCTGTTCTCACCATGACATCCAAGATCCTATACAACCATGCATATGAAGCCTATATCCTACTAGCGAATGGAGCGAGTTTCTCATAGTTTTGGATATGCATCTGAATCTTTGCTTTACCTAGCTATGCCTAAGACTTCATCATGTTGGGAAAGTGAAGCAGGCCTCCCTTATACCTCATTATCCATTCTGCTTCCTCCAACATTTTCTTTTCCCTCTTATTTTTCTCTACTGTATTTATGCATTGTTGCCTCTTTGCCTCTGCTGCCAAAGCTAATTTCTCAATGAGAGGGTATTCTTTAAAATTTTAGCTTTGCTCAGCCTCTAGGTTCTTGGCAATATTCCTCTTACCCTTATCGTGCGTCGGTTTGCTGCTTATTGTTGTGTCTTGTAGTGTTGCTATTTATAGAGGAACTTTCCATGTTGTGGCTATACTAACTAGTTCATTAAGCTTGTATTTGTTGTAACAATATCTCCAAGGGTCCTCATCTACCCAATGACATGTCCCGTCGATCCAAGGATACTACACCTTCGCACAGTGGTTCTTGAAAATACCATGGAGATCATATAGATTGAAGTATTTGGTGCTAAAATCAAACTTCACTATCTCCTTAGCTTCAACATTCACATCTATCAAGCTCCTAATATCATACAATCTGTGGCATACCTTGGCATAACATGTGGAACCTTCTCTTTCCCAAACATCCTGATGAAGGTGCCACTGGGCGAGGCATATCAATCTTCAATGTTAAGTATTTCCTCCATCACTTCTTGGGACATGCAAGGTGGATCTTGCTCAAAGATCAAATTCAACATTAGGATGATGAAATGTCCAGCTAGCCTCGCCATAACTCCTCGGTAGATGCACTTGGAAAGAAACTTGCAATAAATATTGACGACATTCTCTTGTGGTGTCCATGTCACCCCCATGCCAGGAAACTGCTATTGGGTACAAATTGCATCAAGTAAATATTAGAACATGTAGAATCTCACGTGCTCATCCTTGGGTGGATTCCAAGCATTAGTCACATGGAATTTCAGCTGATGAGCCAACAAATCTGACTAGTTGAATGGCCTTCCATTATTGACCTGTTGTAGCGTCTACAACCACCCTCTAAAATTTTGTCTTAGCTTCGTTTTGGAGCCTCCTTACCAACCTTTCACAACAGCATGTCTTGCTTCATCAAGTACATAAGATTTAGTTTTTTTCTTGCAGAATGAAAACCTGTCCATCAGAGCTTGTTGCATTCCCCTCACAGCCTGTTTTTCCGAACTTGGTCCAGCTGCAGGCTGAGTAACTCCCTCAAGAAATTGTGCAATTTTGGAGGGAAACTATCCTTCCCTCCAGAAATTGCACAATTCTGTCTGGTAACCTGCTGGGCTCTAGAATTGCGCAAATCTGCCAACCAAGCTTCACCCAAAAAATTGTGCAATTCCTCCCAGCAAGGTTGCTCAGCCTAGAAATTGCACAATTTTGGGAACAGTCAACTGCTCTGCCTAGAAATTGTGCAATCCCTCTAGGAAACTAGCCCAGCTCCCTTCCAGAAATGTGCATTTTCTCCCAGCAATTGAGCAGACTATTGCATGTGCAGCTGAGTTGGCCGGTTCCCTCCCGGATCGAGAAAGACTAATTTGCATGCACGGGATCATTCTCCCAAGGTAGCATGCAAAGGCATTCCTTGATTCAAGGATCTACTATTAGCAACTGGAGGTTGCATGCAAAGATCATTTCAAAAAACTCCCACCAAGTGTCACTCTTCCTATATTCGTGGCATGTGCGTCACATCTTCGGTTTTATCAAAACTCATGGACCGGACGCTAAAGAGCTCATTCCTCACATCAACCTTGTAGCTGTGACATCCCACATGGCATCTAGGAGTCATCAACACATTAAGCTTAGTTGTTTTGGGTTAAGTCTTCCTTTCATTTCTTGTATTGAATTTCTAGCGCTTTTTGTGTTTCCCTTCGTATCAATGTTGTCTACTTGATTTTAGTGAGCACTTGCTGTCGTTTTGATACATACTAGATTGTACTAGCACTGTTTCATTTTTTGTTAACCTTTCACTAATGTCGCATGCATGAAACTGTTTTTCACTAACGGTCTTCGATTTAGTGACTCGCCTCACCCACATGCATGTTGTTATGTTTTCTAAATATTTCACCCACTATTTGCATGTACGGTCATTCACTTATGTTTACACTCAGTACTGCCATGTATTCACATTCACATTCACTTTCAGTCGCTTGTTGGTGGGTCTGGGAAGCCTTGGTCCAAACTCTACCTCACCAAGACAACATTGTGTAATCCTGAGAGGGAAGGCTATTTCTTCCTCTCAGGAAATACACATTTCTGCCCAGTGATTGTCGTCTAGTCTTGCATTGCGCAATTATGAGGGACAGTGACTGGTGGCCTAGAAAATTGTGCAATGGAGTCACTAAGCCTACAACCATTTCCAGCTGAGATTGCACATTACACAATTCCAGCAGTTAGTAGGCAGGTTGGACTGCACATTGAGCAGTTCCAACAGTGATTCGGCCTCCTTATTGCTGAGACTATGCTTTGCACAGTCTTGGCAGTCAGTCTCCGGACCTCCTGGCAGAAATTACACAACCTTCATGATCAATCAGACAAGTATGTTGCAAGTTAGTTCTCAAGTTCATTTTGGTTTTGGACTAATAGATTGCTTTCCATGTCTCCGGGTATCGTAGGTGTTTATTTTCCTCTCAGGAGTACAAGTACAATGGTTTCCAAGATAGTAGAGTCGAAGACAACATTCATAGCACACTTGGGGATGCAGTCAATCAAGTTTCTATGGACTTGCTTGCCCACAAAGACATCAACTTGTTTGTAACCAAGGACATTGAGATATGACAGTAGCAACATCACAGCAAGCAACACCATGAACAACAGCTCAAGGCAGCATATTGGATGCAACGAATGCAAGAGGAAGGTTGCTGACAACATAGAGGCGGAACAAAGTTGCAAGCTCAAGCAGATCCACTTGTGATGAAAGAAACTTTGGAGACTCGGGCTATGAGGTGACGGCGTGACATGAAGATAGTTCGAAGACAAAGAACAGAATAGAGAAGGAGTTGCATGTGATAAAGTAGCAACTCAAGGAAGAAAAGGAGTTGCATAGATGATGATTACCAATATTGCAACAAGGATGTTGCAACTCCTGGGCTACCAACTTTACTTATCAACCTGAGGTTCGTACAAACGTGGAGGTGGCAGTGCTATATGCATAAGTAGAAGTGAAGGACCTTCCTGTTGTCACTGTTCATCTAGTGAGAGACCCCAGGGTTTCCAAGCCAGACTTCTATAGAGTCAGAAAAAGCTTGATTCTTTGATGGAAGAAGAGAAAATCTATTCTAAGAGAGCTACTCTACTGCAGTAATGAAGAAAACAACATGTAATGCTAAATCACACCATATCCTAATTAACCATTTAAATAGCTATGCTAAGCAGAATTGCTAAATCAACACTAACCTAATGCTGCCATCTAAGTTACATAAGTAAAGGGCATAAAACCAAACTGATGTGTAAGTAAGGAAACTAAACTAAATCTGTTTTCACTTTTTTGGTTTTTTTTGGTAAATCAAGCATGCAATTTAATTGTTCTTGTAGATGTGATAGGTGGATGGAAGGTGGTTGAGGATGGCTAGAAGGAGTATTGCGATGATCGGATAGTGTTGGAGTCTGATTGAATAACCAAATCAAATCTCAGGGGTGGCATCATTTAAATGATATGCAAAACAAAGTTTGGGAAGGAGTCAAGCGGAAAAGCAATCGAATATTGAAATCAGCGAAGGGAGGATGTAATGAAGCAGTGATGCACAGGGACCGTTGGACCGGTCGGATCAAAGAACAATATTAACGGAAGATGAGTGGTGAGGATCTTATCACAAGATATTACATTAATAGATGGATGGATCACACTAAGCCACATGTCAACAAAAAGGTGGAAAACGTGCAAAATGATGGAGTGGTCTTCGTAGGTGGTAAGCAGTCTCTCCCGCACCCTAAGATTTGTAAGTGGAATTCGCAAATTTCACGCCATTAGCCTAAGTTAGTGACACGTAGCACGGGAAAACCACTTTTCTCGTGTGCTCTCGGTCGGATATTGGTCATGCAAGAATTCACATGAGACTATGCGATAGCCATTGGATCCTGCGGGATTGATCAACGGTGGAGATCGGCCAAGCTAGTTAGTGAGTGGGTGACGTGATAGAGCGGTCTTCATAGGTGGTAAGAAGTATCTTGAGTGCCCTAAGAGATGTAAGTGGAATTCCTAAATTTCACGCGATTAGCCTAAGTGGGAGACACGTAGCACGGGAAAAACACTTTTCTCACCTGCTCTCGGTTAGATATCAGTCGTGCAATAAACCATGTGAGATTTCACAATAGTTGTTGGATCATGCGTGATTGATCAATGGTGTTTTGGGAAGTTTTAGTGTCTACGGATAAACGCTTAAACCCCTAGACTACTAGCTAATTCCTGAACAACAGTGCAAAGCATTCTATACTTTTATAACCAATAGATTAAATAAGAGAGTAAAGAAGCCTACATGAAGCTTTCGCTTACTCCTTATCTCCCTTGACCAATTCTGTCACTCCTTTCCGTACTTAATCCGCTTCAAAAGTACCTGCACATAGACAGAAGACAAAAACCGATCAAAGCATATGATAATGATCTATTTATTAAACATAGAATGGAATCAAGTACATAATACACATATGAAAGCATCAATAAAAAATACAAACATAAGGAAGAAGCTTTGAACACTTTATTAGTAAAAGGAATAGTTACAACCCAATTTGCTTGATTCAGTGTCACTCCTCCATTTCAATCCCATTGTTGGGTCCCTATAATACTAGTGGTTACGCCATTACTATTGTTGTTGTACCCCTTATTAATATTTTTGTGCCCCTATTATCCCCATATTCTTATTAATTTGCCCCATAGAATCCCTCTATTGTTACTTTTGTGGCTTTATATTATTATCGTTAGGTCGCCTGGGTTATATTGTGACTCCTTACACTCCTAAATATAGAAAGGAGGTTTTGTCATTTGAATCATCCAAGAATTGTTCATTTATGTAATGTAAAGGAGGTTGTCCCCTCCAAGAGGCTGAATTATAAGGCGTTGATCTATCTTTTCTATCTTTTTCTTGAGCTAGTTTCATAACATTTGGTATCAGAGCTTTGGATTCTAGGGTTTCGTTGCTCCAAACAGGTCATCGTGGAATTTTTGCTATAACTTTTTTTCTGTGACGTTTCAGAAGTTACAAAAAAAACCCATTTGAGAAGAAATCGTGCTGAACCTCAGATCCAAATTTCAGAGCTTTTTACACTATATTTGTGGAGATATGATCTGAGGAAGTTGGTATTTTTGCAGACTCTTGAATTACATTCGAAACAGGTGACCTGGGGAAAAACGTCATAACTTTTTCTCTGAGCATTGGATTGAAATTTCATAAGAAGGTGCAGAAAGAGGACAGACTATAGTTTCGTATATGCATTTTTCAGATTCAAAGGACGAAACAGTGACACGTGGCACTTCATACAAGTTCGCTCTTCTGGAAAGGTCTATAATCAAGTCATCTTGGGAGATTGTGCATAACTCTTTCTTGGAGAATCCAATTTGGATCAGACTAGTGGCATTCGAAAGAGAACAAAGAGGGCTACCACAGGTCGTAATTTCAAAACTTAAAGATCTGAAAGTACAGAGTTACAGTCGTTTCAATATTGAGGTCCTAAAATCAAGAAAAAGCAAGATGAGGAAGTTTGATGGCAAGGATCCTGCAACATGGATATTACAGATGGAGCAATTTTTCGATCTCAATAATGTGTAAAACACACAAAAGGTACGTATTGAAACTTTATATTTGGAACCAAATCAGTTTGTATGGTATCAATGGATTTGCTCTCGTAAACAATTTATCACTTGGGCAATTTTTACGGAAGAATTGATAGCACATTATGAGGATACAAAAAGCAACACTTTTTTTAGCCAATTGATAAGTCTCAAACAAAAGGGTTCAATAATGGAGCACATTGAGGAGTTCCAAAAATTGAACATAATGGTAAAAGATATTCCAGAGGAGCATAGGATTGATGTGTTCATAGGGTCTTTAAAGGATAATATCCAACATGATGTTCGCCTTTGGGAACCTGATTCATTAGAGAAGGCATTTAGGTTAGCAAGAAAAATGGAGAGCAAAATTATGGCAACCAGGAGGCATACCACTCACAACTATAAAGACGGAAGTGTTGTTGCCACTAGTCTTCCACAACCTATAAGGTTGACACCACAACAATTGGAAGAAAAAAGAGCAAGTGGGCTTTGTTACAGTTGTGATAGCAAATACACTAAAGGTCATAAGTGTGCTGAGAATAAATTATTCTACATAGATTGTGAAGAGGAAGAAGAAAAGGAGCAAGAAAGGTCAAAAGAAGAGGATATACTCCAGGAACAAAGCCTAGATAATGAAGAAATGAATCCGACCATATCTTGTAATGCATTGGCGGGAATTACCACTCCTCAAACCATCAAGATAGAAGGACAAATCAAGAAGAAAAAGGTAATAGTGTTGATTGATTCAGGAAGTACCCACAATTTTATTCATTGTAAGGTAGCAAGAGAATTGAATTGCTTCTTATATCCAGCACCAGAGTGTCAACTGATGGTTGCAAATGGAGCAACAATAAATCTCTCGGGAAAGTGCCATAATATCAAGCTATCCATGGGAGAATATGTATTGACTAGCCCAATGCTTTCCATTCCAATGGGAGGTGTTGATGTTATACTAGGAGTCCAATGGATACAATCCTTGGGTACAATAGCTTTTAATTTTCAAGAAATTTTCATGATTTTTTTTGTGGAAGGAAAGGAAGTTGCATTAAGGGGTATTGCAGGGAAACCGGGAAAGATAATCAGCTCTAACGGTATGAAAAAGCTTCTAAAAAAGGAACAAAGGGGTGTAACTTCACAATTATGTTCGCTAGATGTGTCCATAGTGGAATCATCTATTTCTCCAGATCTCCAAAAAGTCTTCGACAATCATTCCAAGGTATTTGAGACTCGCAAAGGTCTCCAACCTATTCGTGATCATGATCATGCTATTCATATGATTCCAGGAAGTGTTCCTCCAAACATCAGGCCATACAGATATCCCTATGCCCAAAAGAGTGAAATCGAACATATGGTTGCAGAAATGCTAGAGGCTCGTATAATTCAACCAAGTCAAAGTTCTTTCTCTGCTCCAGTCGTATTGGTGCATAAGAAGGATGGATCATGGCGCATGTGTCCAGATTATAGGGAGCTCAACAAGCTCACTATTAAAGATAAGTTTTCCATTCCTGTCATTGATGAATTACTGGATGAATTGCATGGATGAATTTACTTCACCAAGTTGGATCTTCATTCAGGATATCATCAAATCAGAATGAAGATTGAAGACATTCCGAAAACAACATTTAGAACTCATGAGGGTCATTATGAATTTTTGGTCATGACTTTTGGCCTTACCAATGCACCTTCAACATTTCAAGGTTTGATGAATTCAATTTTCAAACCATTCCTTAAAAAATTTGTGTTAGTATTTTTTGATGATATACTAATCTACAGCAAGTCTTGGAAGGACCATGTTGAACATGTTGACAAGGTGCTACAATTATTGGAGGAGAAACAATTATATGCAAAAAGATTCAAATGTTTCTTTGGAGTACAAGAGGTGGAATATATGGGTCATATTGTATCTCATGAAGGAGTTAAGGTAGACCCTAGCAAAATTAAAGCCATTAAGGAATGGAAAATTCCCACATCCATAAAGCATCTGCGAGGATTTCTCGGGTTGACAAGGTATTATTGCAAGTTTGTTAAGAATTATGGGAGAATAGTAGCACCTCTAACAACATTATTGAAGAAAGATGCATTTTCATGGACTCTAGAAGAAACAAAGGCATTCGAACATCTTAAAGAGGCAATGTGCCAAGCACCGGTCATAGCTACACTAGACTTCACAAAAACCTTTATTGCGGAATGTGATGCTTCAGGAAATGGAATTGGTGTTGTTTTAATGCAAGATGAAAGACCCATTGCTTTTGAAAGTCGTCCAATCAAGGGAAAGTTTTTACACAAAGCTATTTATGAGAAGGAAATGTTGGCAATACTCCATGCACTTAAGAAATGGTGACACTACCTAATGGGAAGACACTTCAAGGTAAAAACAGATCATGATAGCCTTAAATAATTTTTAGAACAAAGATTATCCTCTGAAGAGCAACAAAAGTGGGTCACAAAGATGTTGGGTTATAACTTTGAAATCATCTACAAAAAAGGGAAGAAAAATGTGGTGGCAGATGCACTCTCAAGAAAGGATGAGGATGTGAAAGCATTGTTGTGCGCCATTTCTATTATCCAACCAAATTGGATAAACGAAGCAAGGGAGGAATGGAAGAATGACGAAGAAGTGTGGGCACTTATTCAAAAGTTACAACAAGATTTCATTATGTCTGATACATTTAGCTGGCAAAATGATTCGTTATGGTACAAAGATCGCTTATACCTCTGTTAGAATTCCCAGCTAAAACAAAAGATTCTTATGGAATTGCACACTTCTCCCTTAGGAGGGCACTCAGGATTTTTAAAAACTTACCACAGGGTTAAGAAGGAATTTTTTTGGGATGGCCTTAAATCAGATATTCAAAAGTTTGTGGCGGAATGTTTGGTTTTCCAAAAAAATAAAGTTGAAGCAATTAAGACACCAGATCTATTACAACCTTTATCCATTCCAAGCCAACGCTGGGAGGAGGTTTCAATGGATTTTATCACAGGTTTACCCAAGTCTGAGGGAAATAATTTCATCATGGTGGTAGTTGATAGATGTACCAAGTATGCACACTTTTGTGCATTATCACATCCATTTAAAGCCAGTATAGTTTCTACTGCATTTATGGAAACAATTCAAAAGCTACATGGAAACCCAAAGATTATTGTAAGTGACAGAGATCCCATTTTCAATGGAAATTTTTGGATAGAATTATTTTCCTGTCTTGGTACTCAGTTAGCTCATAGCTCATCTTATCATCCTCAATCTGATGGGAAAACTAAGATAGTAAACAAATGTTTGGAAGGATATCTTTGTTTCTTTGTATCTGATAAACAGACACAATGGGTCAAATGGTTGCCTCTGGCTGAATGGTGGTATAACACTTCCTTCCATATAGCAACAAAAATGACCCCATTTATGGCACTTTATGGGTACCAGCCACCATCCATCACATCATATTTAAGAGAAAATTCTAAGGTTCAAGCAGTGGAACATCACATTGAACATCAACAACAAGTCCTCCAACTCTTAAAGGATAACCTCGTGTTGGCACAAAATAGAATGAAACAATAGGCAGATCAACATCGTAGCGAAATAAGTTTTGATGTAGGTGATTGGGTATTCCTACGGCTACAACCATATAAGCAAATGTCGCTCAAGCAGGCTAAGAAGGATAATAAATTATCACCAAAGTATTATGGTCCATACAAGGTGTTGCAAAAGATTGGTAGTATGGCATACAAATTGGAGCTTCCTGCAGCTTCTCGATTGCACCCAGTTTTCCATGTTTCATGTTTAAAGAAGGTTATAGGCGACAAGCTCCTAGTTCAAACAATATTGCCAGAACTTGACGAGGAAGGAAAAATTATATTGGAACCGTAAGCAGTCACAGAAAAAATAACTTGACAGCTATGAAATCGATCAATTTCGAAGTATCTTATCAAGTGGAAGAACTTATCCACTGAAGATTCCACATGGGAGGATGAGAATTTTATACAGAAGCATCCAAAACTTCTCAAGCGTTGAGGACAACACTTTTTTGAAGGAGAGGGGCATGTTAGGTCCCTATAATACTAGTGATTACCCCATTACTATTGTAGGTGTACCCCTTATTAATATTGTTGTGCCCCTATTAACCCCATATTGTTATTACTGTGCCCCATAGAATCCCTCTATTGTTATTTTTGTGGCTTTATATTATTATTGTTAGTTCGGCTGGGTTATATTGTGACTCCTTACACTCCTATATATAGAAAGGAGGTTTTGTCATTTGAATCATCCAAGAATTGTTCATTTATGTAATGTAAAGGAGGTTGCCCCCTCGAAGAGGCTGAATTATAAGGCGTTGATCTATATTTTCTATCTTTTTCTTGAGCTGGTTTCATAACACCCATCCTCCACTCATAACAAGCAAGACATTTTGACATCATTACAATACTTGAAACCAAGTCAAGTCTCACACTAATAACATCTCCCTATAATTCAATGATTTCCAGCCCCTGATCACTTAGATGAGTGGTCTTTTTATAGGTGAATGAAGGAAGTTATGCCATAAATGGTGATAATGAATTCCCTCCAAAACATAGGATTTAGTTCCATGGAATAAGGGATAAAGGGATTGATGTTCCTTAACTCCCTCCCTCATCCAATTTCGAGCCCAAAGGAGTGGATAGCCTTGGGAAACTTCTAGAGCCATCCTATGGATAAGAATATTCCAAACCCCAATGCATATTTCACTCAAATTCACCAAGTGCAGGCCAAAGAGGGCTCAAGTGCACTGCAATGCACCTTGGCAGTGTACTGGGCTGCACTGGAGTGCACCTTGATGAAGGCATGCCTGTGATGATATTCTTAGAGATAGTTTTTGGATGATTTCAATCATGAAATCTGTTGGGAAGGAGGCATTTTTTATGGTTGACTTCATTAGGGCATGTAACAACTGAATTAGGGTTTGATGGGCCCTAATAGTACTGATCTGTAATTTGGGGTTGATGTGCCCAAATGGATCTGCAATAGTTGCCCCCTAAAGCATGAACTGGTGAATACGTATGTCGAGTGAAATTCTTTACTATGTGCAGAGGAGGCTTCGAGGTGGAAGGTGACCTATATCAATTACAATACATATATCATTTTAATTTGATTTTTTCTCATGAACTTGTTGAGGGAAGGAATACCCATGCTTAACTTGTAAACATCCATTACATGTACAAATATAGTCGTCTACAGATATAGACCCATGAATGGATTACCATGAATGTAAAGCCATCGTACATTTGATTTAGTGCTCCTGAAAATATCGCAGCCCAGATGGATGAAACCTTCTCTAGGGTCTTCAATCTCATTCAATTTTTTGCTCAAGTACAAGTCTAACCATGTGAATAGATAATCTGAAGTCGAACATGGGAAGACATCATCTGATTACCAACCAATGATGTAAGGCATTAACAGATGCGAGAGGAATCACCAATAATGATAATGACCCTCAAGGTACTATAGTACATTTTGCATGGTGTCAATAAATGATTTGATGTCGAACACCATACAAGTTCTTTCAGTCGAAGGCCAGTGATGTCAACCTATCACCAAAGGCGAGAAACCTACCATTGATGTATGCAAGCCTCAAGGTACTGAAGGGGTGTTTCTAAGTCAACTTCTTGGATAATGTGCTAATGTCGACAAGAAGTGACTCATTGCAGGAGGGCCTTAATGTATCCCATATGAACGACACGAAATGAGGTAAATGATTTTGGAGATGAAAATCGACTGATGACAGAAGGTTTAGGAATGGCGGTCATGAAAATGAAGGTTTACGGTATTGCAAAGGATAAATTTTGAACTGAATGACTTCTCCTGAACACGTCGGTGACACTAAAATGAATTGGTAGCATTGACCCAAAATAAAGTAATGGATGGTATGATAGACCAACGGTGTGATAACCATCAACCTAAATGACCAAACCCACATAGTCAGGGTCATGAGGTGAAAGTGTCATGTTCAAGAGTGACTTGCTACCATAAAGTGTTCTCCCCTTTTTCCCATTTTCCTAGTCATTGCTGACTAGTACCTCTTTATTTTATCAAGCTTAAGGAGGATAACATATTCTTGTTGTATAACTCCACCCTTCGGGTGAATCCATCACTATTTGATGCTTTAACGAGTCTAGCGAAGTTGCAACTTGGTCTTGTCTAGATGGACAAGTTTGTCGCTATTTGATGTTTTTAACGAGTTTAACGAGAAAGATAACTTAGTTATTTTCATGTTTAGAGAGTTTGAAAAGGGACAAAAAGGAAACTCCAAAAGTTCTCTCTCGTAGATTTGTCTCTCAAGTCCGAAAAAGCATAAAACAATACGAGAGAGAACCTATTGACCATGTTCGATCAATGTATTCCTTTTTCGTAGTTAATCTATCTCAGCCCAAAAAAGTTTTAAACTTATACTGAGTAGATATCAATTCCAATCCATTAATGAGCTGGAAATCACAAGCACTCGATAATCTTTTCATGTTTAGAGAGTCTAAAAAGAGCTTAAAGAGGACTCCAATGGGGTTCCCTTTTTGTTTTTAACAAAGCTCAAAAAAGAGATAAAAGTTTGCATTGTGGTCAAAGATGTTCAATTTACATTTGAGTATGTCAAATTTTGCATGTCAGTTGTCAAACCTGCTCAAAACACCATCAAAATAGATTAAAAATACCCGTTTCATGGATAAAATGAATAAAAACTAATGTTTACTCGATTAATGTGCAAGAAATAAACATAAAAACAAGTTTTACCATTCATTTTTACCATTTCACATTTACCCTTTGATTTTGGTGCTTTGGAGTATTTATTACCTCGAAGTTCACCAGATGATTGCGGAAGATTCAGTGGACCATTCCTCATACCATCCAGACTAGGTAGGAGCTATCTCTGTTTTCTTTCATTTCATTCATTCATTTTAAGTTTCAGGCAAAAGTTTTGAGTTTTTGGGGCCCCTGGGGTTTCAATTTTCCAACCTGGGATCAACGCACCCTTTCATCATTGAAAGGTGTACTGTAGTGCACTCACCTAGAAGGCTACTTGTATTGCGGTGCACTATCCCTAAGGCTCGGTTGCACTGAGCGCAAAACCCAATTTCATTGAGCTGTTTTCACAGAAAAATTCTTTTGTTCTTTGCAAGAAATGGATCCTAATTTTCCTTATGGTTGTATTTTCGGGTATTCATCGGATCAGAATGATGATTAAATGGAGAGAACGAGAGCATGAAGAATAGTATATGATTTCCCTAAATAACCTGGGCACGGTTGAGGCCCTAAGGAATTGCGGGTTACTCAAATATTTCTGATTATTTGGTATGAGGCAACAAATTGAGCTTTTTCAGTTCCTTGTTCATTCATGGGATCCTACTGATCAGGAATTTCACATTAGAGACAAGGTGGTCTCAATTACCATCGATGACATATACTTTCTTACCAGACTATCGAGGAGAGGTGACCCCATCTCACTTTCTGGATTTGCCAAAGGGGGTGAATCAGTGAGAGATTACATATGACAGTTCTGTCAGCCAGGTGCGCAGCCTAGGAGGGATGAAAAGATTAACATCAGGGACATTAGTGATTTACCATTGAGGATGATCCTCTTTACCATTGCCAAATTGGCGGGTAGCGTGACACTTCATTTGGAAAACAGATCATACATGTATTATGCATTAGAGTCTTTAGAGCCAAAAGTGTTCAACTAGTGTGAGGCAGTATTTTCATCCTTGAAAGAACAACTGACCAAGGTCAAAAGCGGAAAGACAAAGAACTTTGGCTATGGGTTGATCCTGATTTCTTTCTCCTTGGAGAGAATTCCACTTATGCAGCCACAACTTGTTTCACTGGGTGTATCTAGACCTAGGGATCCACAGATGCAGAGATGGGTAGATCTTATGGCTAGGCATGTTGGTCAGTCATTGATTACATTTACCCCTGCATTCTTTGAGTGGCTTGATCTGTAGGATATGGCCATCGCATAGTATCCATATTCAGGGATGGATTTCCATGGAGATCCAGACTTGTTGTTACCAGTTGGAGCACAGTGGGTTTCTATAGGTAAATTTTTTGACCAAAGTGTTTTTTTATTTTAAAATTTCTACATTTTTTTTGTGTTTTTTTATTATCTCCAACGCTAAACAAAATCATTTTTTATGTATGCAAACGTTGGACCTGTTCGACCTGTGGGGCATCGATGAGAGGTAGGTGGGCTAGCACAGAGGCTTGTTGGTAGAGCAATTCTATGAGATTTAGATTTCGTCGAGACACTGGATGAACTATAGGACCACATAGAGGGTTTGACCCTAGGCATTCAGGATGTTCAGATCGAGGAGTTGCCTACGCGACTGCGGCACCACATCACTGGTGTTTCGAGTCATTGGATGAGACATTTATGCATGATAGCATAGGCCGTGACCTATTATCATGAGGACCACTAGTCTACTTAGATGTTTTCTGCATACATTTTGAGTTTTCAGGTCAGATGACCAATTTTTGTCTTGGACACAAATTGTTTGTAAAGACTTTTAAAACAACTATCTATTTTACTTTCATAGTTTTATTATGGTTATGTGATGCAATCCTATTCAACTAATGATGTGAATTGAAACTATTTACTTTCCATATGTCACAAATGTCTATTTAACACATAATTTGCTAGAGAATCAATTAATGTGTTTAGATTCATGGAAATATGCTGATATTGAATAAACTCAAAATACCTTTCCAAAATACGAACTCTAAGGAACATGCGATGAATTGCTGGGTTTCAGATGGTATAAATGCTAGTAAGTTGTAGTACAACGAGTTGTGAGTCCAGCCTAATGATGATTCAGCGTATGCCAAGTGAAATGAAATCAGAGAGAAGTTCAATCAACACACTATACTCAGCAATATTATTCGTCGATCGAACAATACAAATCCCTCTAAAACTCACTAACTCATCGCTTGGAGAGAAAATGGCCCATGCTATAGAGGATAGGTTCTGCGTACTACGACTAGCCCCATCGACATAACCAAAAAATGGTTCCAAAAATTTTGACATCTACCAAAAATTCAAAGTGCATTACTTAACCACATAAAAACTCTAAAAGAAACACACACACACATGCAATCAAATCATATATATAGTGAGTTTGACTACACTTAACTAAGCATAGTAACATTTAAGGTACAATGTGTTTTGGGGTTGTGATAATGGAATCCCATCATAGTCCACTAACTCATAGGCACCTTTCGTCAAAACACGATTAACAATATAAGGGCCCATCCATATAGTTCAAAATTTCTTGCTCCAAGTTTATCAGACTCCTGATCGTAAAGCAAGACCAGGTCACCTTCTGAGAAGACACGAGGCTTGACATTTCTATCATATTGCACCTTAATATGTTTCTTATGTGCTTCATTAGCCAATGCGACATCACAACGGGTTTCATCCAGATGGATTAACTCCAAGAAATGTGCTTCTTCCTCAGAAGTGTCGGGTAGCAGGTCAATCGAGAGTTTGAGAGACAAGATTTCACATTGAATTGATAAGACTGCTTCCAAACCCTATACCAACTTAAAGGGTGTGAATCCAATCACATTTGTCACCGAGGTTCGATATGTCCATAGAGTCGAGTACAGGATTAAGTGCCAATTTCTTTCATGAAATCAAATCATTCTCTTAACATGCACTTAAGGACTTTGTTGATGGCCTCAACTTTTCCATTAGCTTGCAGGTAGTATGGAGTAGAACTATCATGTGATAGTCCTAACTTGGAGGTCAACTTAACCATCATGTGATTGCAAAAATGCGATCCATGATCTGTAACTATGGCTTGTGGTACACCAAACTTGGAAACCACATGGTTGAAGAAAAATAAAGCAATTGTTTTGCCACAGTTGTTCAATGTTGGCATCGTCTCAATGATTTTGGTCAAATAGTTAACGACGAATATAATATACCCATGCCCCCTGGCCGAGGTGGGGTTACATATCATAAAGTCAATGCCACATTTGGTGAATGGGCCAACAACAACGACTGGATGCATGCATGACAGCTTATGACAGCAATATTGCAATCTTTGAATATGGTTGGCCAAAAGTAACCAACACGGAGAATTCTCTGCACGCTAGCATACCCAGATAAGTGTCCACCACAAGCACCTGAATGACATTCATTCAAAGCTTTCTCAGCTTCCTCATGAGTGAGGCACCTATGTAAAATTGTATCGACACCATGACGATAAAGCATATCACCAATGATTAGATAACCTTTGGCTTGGTATTAGGTACGTCACTGTTCAGAGTGAGAGGTATTAGGCCGGAAAACATGGGTCTATAGATAGACTAGTATATCTCCATACCATGGATCACTTGACGAGATAAGAAATAGAGACTCATCCAAGATTGATGCTTCTAATGTTGAATCATTGGAGGATGAGGGAAGGTCGCAAAGTAACTCAGCGAAAAAAATAGATTTCTTTGATTTAGATTTGATGAATTCCAAATAAAACACCTGCAAAATAACTATCCATTTTGAATATTTCCCCCCCAACAATTGACGTGACAAAATGTATGTCATATGGTTGCAATAAAAAACAATAGTAGTTTTACGGAGCTGGATGTAATGACAAAATCTCTGCACAACTTGAAGGGTTGCCAAAGCTAATTTTTTGACATAGGAATACTTACTTTCTGTATCTTTGAGATTACGACTCAAGTAATAAATAGGATGTTCAAATCCACTTTCTTCTTCGACTAAAACCATGCCAATGGTTGTATCTGCAGTGGCAAGATATAGGTAATAGTCTTTTTGATAGTTTGGGGCATACATTAATGATGTTCTAATAATGGAATATTTAAGAGCATCAAAGGAAGCCTGCGCAACCTGATCCCAATGGAAGGGTACCCATTTCTTCAATAGACGAGTAAAACCTTTAGCCAATTCAACATAGTTTGGAATGAACCTCCTCAAAAAGTTTGCCTTCCCTTGAAGTCTCTGTAACTGTAATAAGTTTAAAGGTGGAGGCAAGTCAAGGATTGCCTGAACCTTAATTAGATCGAGTCGAATTCCATCTTTTGAGACCATGAATACAAGAAATTGACCAAAGCTGACACAAGACACACACTTGTGTGGATTGAGTCGTATCTTGTAGTGTCGGCACCGTAAAAATATTTCTCTCAAATGTTGTGGGTGACCAGTCCGTTTTCATGAATGAAGAGGCAAATCATCAAGATAAGGTTGAAAAATGTGCTTAATGTCATGGAACGCATAATTCATTACCCTCTAAAATGTAGCCCTTGTATTCTTCAAACGAAAAGGTAACTTTCGATAGGCGAATGTGCCCCACGGATAGATAAAAGTTGTTTTAGATTGGTCCTATGGGAGAATATTGATTTGATTGTAGCCAGAAAATCCATCCATGAATGAGAAGATTTCACATCCGGCTCATTCGTCAATAGCCTGGTTGCTGAAGGGTGTAGGATAATTGTCTTTTGGACATGCTTG
Organism: Pinus tabuliformis; assembly: GCA_031772625.1. Lineage (NCBI taxonomy): Eukaryota > Viridiplantae > Streptophyta > Pinopsida > Pinales > Pinaceae > Pinus > Pinus tabuliformis. The sequence goes on from CM062819.1 coordinate 1,788,738,208, forward strand.
ATTTACATCTCTATAATCGACACACACTTGAATTGTCCCTTGTTTTTTCATAACTGGAACAATGTTAGATACCCAATCGGTAAGAGTTACAGGGAAACCGAAGCTAGCACGCAAATTTTTTTCAACCACTGCTTTAATGGCAACGACTTTGTTTGGATGAATAGGTCAAAGCTGCTGTCATACTAGTTTTACATCACGGTACATTTTGATCTCATGTTCAACAATGCTTGAGTGAATTCCAGGCATCTCCTCGTAAGACCATGCAAAAATATCTCTAAATTTATGAAAGAGAGTTTGGTTATTATTAAGTTCTAATGGAGAACAAGATTCTCCGACATGAATGTTTTCTACAATGTTAGGCTTGGTTGAAATGTTTATAGAATTTTTTCTCTTCTATGTTTGAAAAATTATGCTGAAAATCTACAGTATCTACTTTAACTGAATTCGACGATAAATCAATGATTGATGGGTGGTTTAGATCTTTTGAATAAGCTTCGATGTCATCTGGAAGATGGGAACAATGATGATAATCTTCCCACAAATCCTCTCCTATCATCATTGATTGGATGATTCCTTCATCTGTAGAATGTATACGTGAAAAAGGATCTGAAGAGGTACCATATTCTAACAACCTATCTACCCATACAAATGTTGAGTGCAGATTTGGGTTTTCCGCACAAGCCCAAAAGATTGATTACTATGATGATTCAATGGGGCTTAACGACATCATCTCAATATTACTATCAACTTCAACTTGGTTGGTAATCGTCCTTAAATCAGATGACGTGGAGGAAATCATGTTGCAAGTCTCTACTCTTGTCACTTCCCCCAAATTAAATGGTGATGGTGGGGTAAAAGTTCCCATTAAGGAAGGATGTTTAAAGAGACCTACTCCAACACTTTGAAGTGACAACATGGGTCCGTGTACCAACAGAATGCTTCTTGTAGCCTGTGAACTATTGGCAAAGAAGGCTACCTGATCAATGACTGTTATTCCACCCTTAAAAGGGAATGCAATAGTATGAAAGTACGTGGAAACCACAACAGCCATAACATATACCCAAGGCCTTCCCAGTAAAATGTTGTAGTCGAGGGGTCTGTCAACTACCTCAAATTCAACAGTAACCATTTTCCCCCAAGTTTGATTTGCAGGTTACTCAAAATCCTACATGGAGTATATGTTCTTCCATCAAAATCTTTCAACGTAGTTGGTGATTGTGACAATGGCAGTGAACCAAGTGTTTTCCAGCTCCTCATGAACATAATGCAAGTAGATGCCCCCTCATTAATAATAGTTCAGTGAGCATTCTTATTGAGAGATTTTACTTGGATTAGCAAAGCTAATTGCGCTGGTAACTATGGTGAATATCCCGCGTGCTTAAAAACCACAAGATTTGAATCTGTAGGATCTATTCCACCTATTGCAGACAATAAAGCCTGCTTTTGGGAGGGACAGTTCTGCAACACCTCGAGTGTTGACATAGCGGAAGGTGATTGAGCAAGATCTTCCACTATGGTATAATTTTGAGCTGCTCGAGCTCGAGGGTTGAATATTGATTTATGCACAACTCCCTTTGGTGGTTTTATTGTCAATTTAGGTATAATGGGTGGAACAACTTAAGATGAATTCCAAGTCAAAGGATTAAGTTGATCAGTGGCCTGATTATTTGACGATGATAGATTTCCATAATCTTTGTTTCTTGTTCACAGCAAAACTTCATTTTGTGGCTTTGTGATGGATAACATGAGTACCTGGGATGTGGAAGTGTGGTTCGTTGCAACTAAATGTGTCTCCAGGGTTGGAAACAGATCATTCAACACTGTCGATGTGCTTGAAGTCTTTAAAAATTTAGAGACCTCAGAGCAATGTGGACAATCTCTTGTAAAATTCTCATCATTACATATCAGACATGGATAACAAGGTTTCCTCGCCGAAGTAGATGAATCAGATGATTTCTCTGGAGGGGAATTTTCTTATTTATTTTTGTTTTCCCTTTTTTCTTCCTCCCTAGTTGCTTTGGATTTTTTCCTTTTTCAAATGAAATAGCATTAATGTCGGAGGCAAGAGTATTTACTGATGCATTGGTAGTTTTATTAGAAAGAACAAGAGATTGACCAAATGGTCTTCCTGTTGTTTGTGTTCTTGAAGAACCGATCACATTGTTGCCGGCATGAGAGTCCTTACTCAATTGTCGAGGAGGAGGAACAATGAAAGTTGGTCGAGGTGCATTGGGAGTTTTATCATAAAGCATGCCGGATTGGGTGTAAATCAAATCCAAGTATTGGGTACGAGAAATAACTTGCTCTTCTATCACAACTCCACCTTTTGCCACATCCTCGGTGGTTGATGGCAACAAGGATTTTATGAACCACTCAGCTAGAAGTTGATTGAGAACATATATCTTAACCATTCGACAACCATGTCACCACTCATGAATATGATTTGATATATGGGTAGTAGTAGTCTATTTAAAGTTGGTTAGGAGTTCTGTTCCAGTCTCATATCTGATAGGTGACTGGAAGTGGGTCAAAAATGTAGTGGATAAAGTGGTGAAATTATCAAAAGAAGCTCTAGGTAATTCAATGTACCATTTAGCAGCTGGAACAGTAAGTGTTCTTTGGAAAAGATGAAGTCTGACGGAATCATCATTTAAGGAGTTTGATGAACACCACAAACACAAGGTCATAACATGATTTGATGGGTCTTGTCCAGGATTTCTGTTAAATTTCATAATGTCAGATGGTAACTTATGTGGAATTATCGGCCACCAAGGTGCATATAGGATTGGACCATTAGTGAGCCGATTTAAATCTGGTAATTCTAAGGTTGCTACAAATGACAACTGTCAATTCAAGTCAGGTTGAGCATACCCGAGATATGATGGAATTGCCTAAGCAATGGGTCTTTGGATACAGACATAGGGCATCTGCATTTGGTAACCTTGGTATGGTTGTTGAACAAAACTAGTATAAGGTGGTTGTTGATAACCAAGTTGAATGTGTGGTTGTCCATAACCTGCAAAGCCTTGTTTACAAGGACCTTGGTAAGCTTGAGATTTACCAAAACTAGGTTGAGCCTATGGAACAAGTCCAAACTAAGGTTGGAATTGTTGGAATTGGATTGTTGAAATTGAGGTTGCCACAGTTGTTGAATCAACTGTCGTTGTTGTTGGTACAACTGTTGTTGATTTATTGGTTGTTGTTGTCCAGCAAGGAAATGTTGGCCAGGTTGTGAATAAACTATACCAATGTAAGCATGGGTCAACCCAGATAAGGGTATACTAACCTAAGGTTGTTGCTGAACTCTAGAAACAAGTGGTTGTTGTACAACAACTTGAGGACCTTGAACTTCTTGACTTGAAACTTGTGATTGCGAGGTAGAAGGATGAGTTTGTACCGGTTGAGATACAACAGTTTGAACTTGTGACTGTGGTACAGTAGTAACAATAGGTGCAGTGGGAATAGCTGACACAGTTTGAATTGGTTGTGTTGGATACACAAGCCTTGGTTGAACTGGCATTGTTGGTTTCCATTAACAAATTCTAATTCCAGATTGACCTAAATACTATGGGATATTACCATATGGTAGTCCCCTGAAATAAGGATGATACGGTGAATATACATATTGTTCTCCATATGGTGGCAATCCAGTATTTAATGGATACATAGGTCTTTATTGACTAGATTTCCCATCTTGATACTAATATGCAGGATCAAACTAATGAGTTCCCATTAGAGAAGAACCAGGTAAAATTCCGGTTGAGGAAATGGGTGATGACCATGGTGTAGAAGCAACCCTGAGTGGGTTCCAGACAATGATTGGTAACCAACCAGGATGGACGATTCACCATACAGGTGTGACTCAAGTGTGGTAGAAAACATCGAAGAAGTTAGATTCTGTTGCAGTTGCATTAGATGATATAGTCTGAGACGTTGACAATTGTTCAGCCATAGTTAATTGATCCAAAAGATGCCCTAAAGAATCAACGGGTACATGAAAAGAAGTAGGATCAAATGAAGCGAAAAAATCAGGAGCATTAGGGTAAATATAAAGCTTAGTTACAAAGTGAAACAAGGTTCTAGGTGTGGAAGATTCTTCCAATTCCTCCTCTATAGCAATTAAAGCTGGTGGAAGAACTTCACCATCAGGTTCGTAAAATTTTTCTGGTGTTGATGAAGTTGAAGTTTCAATAGTTACTGATGTCTGAGGGGTAACCGGTTGATTGTCTTCTAGTAAAGTAACAACTTTTGAATCAAATTCAAAGTCTAGATGCTCGGGTAAATGAACAACAGTTTTAGAAAGAGGTTCCTAAACAACTTCAGGTTCAGATGTAACTTCTGTTTGAACTAGGATAGATTCTAGATTAACTTCTAGTTGAACTGATTCAAGTGCATGACTATTTTCTTGTTGAGAAATTTCAAGTTGAGGATCAACTTTTTGTTGAACATCTTTGGTTACTATTTCACTAGGATCAGTGCTAATGTCGTCAGGTAATTGTGAAACTTCTTCTTCAGGAAAAGATGTACCAGAAATAGTTGGAGTAACTGGAGTCTCTATACTTATCGAAATAGATGATTCAGGTAACTTAGATGAAGAACTAGGAGTTCTTGATGCACTAGACTCAGTTAAGTGAGACTACTTTGCCTGAATTGGTGTTGCTTCGGGAGGCAAAGGCGGTTTGCTCACTGTTCTCTACAAACGACGGGGTATGGGTTGATATTCCTCCACGATTTCTGATTAATTTTATTATCAAAAAAGAAATAAACAAAAAGGGGTATACTAGGAAAAAGGTTTACCAAGAAATTGTGAACTGGAGAATACCTCCTAGCAAACCAAGAAGTACAGGGAGGCAATCTCCCCGAATGTTGTGTTCAGTGTATCACAATTTACAAGGTGACCGACTCGGTTACTTAAGGATGGATAGAAACCTAGAGTTGTCCTCCCATATATACCTGAAGGTACGTGGAGGCCCAGTCCGTATAAGCGTTGTCTAATGCAAAACCGCACAGTGAGAGCATTCCCATATACTTTACGTACTGTAACACCGCCCTATGTACCCGAAGGTACATGGACGAGATATGATATACTCACGTACGTGGAATGAGGTATCACACTCGGGATGTATTGCAAACAAGTTATCGACAACTGCTTTATTTTATGACACCGGAACACGTCTCTAGCCTAGAACCACTAAATGTTCTCATTAATGACAATGCTCCATTAGGTAAATTGATGTTTATTTTAAGTTGATTTTGCTTAGGAATTTGCCTTTCGAGTTCACCACGTGATGTATTTTGAAATTCCTAGGAATGCAACTATCATGGTAAGCACTTTTTCCATCCAATTTAATGATGAAAATCCTAGCTACTTAGGGATAGAGTAATCAGATTTCTTTCCATCAAAGAGAAAAGAGCACAATCTAAATGCAAATTGCCTTGACTATTCATCTCAGCACACACAAACTTTTTCAATGCAACATGCATGTATTTCTTTTCGATTTCCTTAATGTGAATGAACAAAAAGGAAAACTAATGCACAATTGATCAATAAACTATTTTCCTAAAAATGACGATTTTACGACAATTTCTTTTCAAGGAAAGGAAGACTTTACGACACTTTCATTTTCAAAGAAATGAGGAATTATGACACTTTCAATGAAAAGACCAATCATATGCACACATCAATCAATTGATATTTCATGAATTAATATTTCATGACAATCCAATTTTCAAAGGAAAAGACGATTTTACGACACTTTCTTTCGACAAAGATCAATCGACCAAAAACTAACTTTCAGCTATAGATTGAATATGACAAAGTAAATACATAAGAAACATTTATCAATCCTAGTCTAGGTAGAGATAGCTAAGGAGATGAAAACCTATTTTTAGAGACAAGACATCATTGATATTCAAAAAATCATTCAAACAGTAGAAAATTGGCAAAAAACTCCAGCTTCTAAATGGGAAACTGACCCTCAAGGGATCTGTGCAGGCTGCAGTGAGAGCCAATGCGCTTTAGTCCACTAGCTCTATGTGGGAAGTGCATTACAGTGCATTGTTTCCTTCACTGTACTGCGTTGGTGATAGTAAGCCATTTTTTAAGGCAATTTGACACAGTTTTGACTCAATTTTCAATGAAATAAGACTGAAATCCAATCAACGACCATAAGTATAGTATGTAGAAATGTCTTAAGAGGCTGAAAAGCTACTAAGATGGATAATCACTCCCCAGTGGAGTCACCAATTTGTTTTCGGAGGTTTTAGTGTCTACAGATAAATGCTTAAACCCCTAGACTAGTAGCTAAGTCTAGAACAACAGTGCGAAGCATTCTCTACTTTTCTATAACTAATAGATTAAATAAGATAGTAAAGAAGCCTACTTGAAGCTTTCTCTTACTCCTTATCTCCCTTGACCAATTTTGTCACTCCTTTCCATACTTAATCCGCTTGAAAAGTACCTTCACACAGATAGAAGACAAAAACAGATCAAAGCATATGATAATGATCTATTTATTAAACATAGAATGGAATCAGGTACATAATACACATATGAAAGCATCAATAAACAATACAAACATATGGAAAAATCTTTGAACACTTTATTAGTAAAAGAAAGATTTACAACCCAATTTGCTTGATTCAGTGTCACTCCTCTAGTTCAATCCCATCCTCTCCTCATAACAAGCAAGACATTTTGACATCATTACAATACTTGAAACCAACTCAAGTCTCATACTAACAACATCTCCCTATAATTCAATTATTTCCAGCCCCTAATCACTTAGATGAGTGGTCTTTTTATAGGTGAATGAAGGAATTTATGCCATAAATGGTGATAATGAATGCCCTCCTAAACTTAGGATTTAGTTCCATGGAGGAAGAGATAAAGGGATTGATTTTCCTTAAATCCCTCCCTCATCCAATTTCGAGCCCAAAGGAGTGGATAGCCTTGGAAAACTTCTAGAGGCATCTTACGGATAAGAATATTCCAAACCCCAATGCATATTTCGCTCAAATTCGCCCAATGCAGGACAAAGAGGGCTCAGGAGCGCTGCAATGCACCTTGGAAGTGTACTGGACTGCAGTGCAGTGCACCTTGATAAAGGCCTACCTGCGCTGATCTTCTTAGAGGGAGTTTTGGACGACTTCAATCATGGAATCTCTTGGGAAGGAGGCATTTTTAATGGTTGAATTAATTAGGGCATGTAACAACTGAATTAGGGTTTGATGGGCCCTAATAGTACTGATCTGTAAGTTGGGGTTGATGTGCCCAAATGGATCTATAACAACCGGTGGAGATCGGCCAAGCTAGTTGGTGAGCGGGTGACACGATACCCGTTAGATCAAGAAAAAAAGATCGACGGTGGAGATTTGGAGCGCCTAAAGTCAAACATTGAAATGAATATGTGACATGCGGGTGACGGCGATTGGTTAGGTTTTTTGTGGATCAGACGGTAAGGAAATCCATGGGTATAATCTGATTAAGACATGATTTATTAGCTTCCTCATATATTATGCATGAAGAAAGTGCTGAAGGAAATGAGTATATGAGTGAGATCTTATTATAGAAAGAGAGTGATGGAAAAAGATGATGATAAAATGAACCAAGTACTGAATCAATATGACAAACTCCAAAGCTCATGCAAGAACTAGAAATCTATGTTTTTGGGGTTGCTGAAGGGTCTCTTCTTCAAGTCATTGTCCCAGAGGGAGGAGGTGAGGCCGAGACACCTGCTGACAACCTTATGGTGATATTTTTCTCCTTACTAACATGCTAATTGAAAGAAGGCAAAAATGGAAGGAAAGTAAAACAAAACCAATCTACGCTACACTGTTGTAATGGAAATGCAGCTACTTAAGAAAATGAACGATTAAACCATGAATCTATGATAGCATACATGTACAATAAAGAGGATCCTTGGTTGCTAGGGTTGGGGCCTAATCGAGGAGCTTCAGCCCTCTGAGTTAACTCAGTGCTGGCTCAAAACAAAACTCATTCTTATTATCAAAACGATGGATTACATCAAAAACTGTCACATGTCTTGCAACTCGAAAATAGAGTAGAGTTTTAAAATAAAAAATATGATTCCTACTGAGGTCCTAGGCCTCTCTACTTATACATCTGAAGTCTCCAATGGCTTCCTTAAAATTAGAGAGGCTCGTTTCCCAAACTCGAGATAAACCGGTGCTTTGACTTTCACTTGCTCGATTGCCTTCTAGTCCTCATGGTTTGCCTGTTTGCACTCCGAGCTGATGGAGGAATATTTGAATGGAGGGGTAGTAAATGAGGAGGATTTAACTACTATAATTCCTCTCCCTTGTCCCATTCGAGTTTTAACCAAGGTCTTTGCCAAAATTCCTTTCTTTTATCCTTTAATCCTTCATTAAATGCACATTAGACCACAAAGAAAAATATCCAACTCTAACTCATCTCATAAACAAAATATAATCAAAAGTATGCAATAAGTTGTGACAATAGTTGGTTTGACTAAGCTAAGAGGTGAATTAAGGCCCATATAATTACCCAATGATGAGGCTCATCATCACCCCCCTACTGAAAGTGTTGCTCATCCTCTGAGCAACTTAGTCAATGTCCATGTCCTTCATGGCTCTGGTAGCCTCTCTGACATCCCATGCCTCTACTGTGGTCTCTTCTTCTTGTTCATAGAAGCCTGCTTTCCTTTCTACTTCTTCCCATTGCCTCTTTTCCTCTTCTTCTTTTCTCCCTTCTAGCATCCCTAGGAGTAGTGGTGGACTGAGTTTTAGGCCTATCCAATTGACCTTCAACCTTTGCATTGATTTCTTGTACATAGGTGTCTCATTGAGTGCTTCTCTCAACCTTTGAGGGGAGTGATATTCTCCGATCTTCAAGCTATGTGGAAGTGTGTTCCATATCATTCAGCAGGAATGTATACTATTATCTCCTAGCAGCCTAAACATATCCTCAAAATGTGAAATTTCTTGCTCTTGGGCAGCAAGATATCTTGGTGCCAGCTGAGGATAATTTTTAATTAGATTATGGGTGATGATTAGGGCCATGGGATTTGATTGTTCAGCTCTGATGAAAAGAGATTCATTTTTCTCTATGGCCAATATTATTTTCATAATTGCAGCCCTTGACTCCTCATGGTTCATCCATGATGCCAAAGCCATTAATTGTAGATCTCCTAGCTTGGCATTCGGATCCCAAACATTCATGTCTGTGAGGGCCATGTTGTGCAAGTAAAACTCTTCCATTTTGGCCCTATCCTCTCGTGTACTTTGATCAAAAAGATCAATAAACTGCATGTTTTCCTGAAATGGCATGTTGCTCCTTTATGCTAGTGTTTTAATTTGAAATTGAAACCATTGTTCTTTGAGCTAAAGAGCATAGGATTTAGCTGGCATCCTACACTAGATGGCCTCCAAGGAGAGGCTGGTCATACATGCTACTTGGTTTTCCTTTTCCCACAACTATCCCCCCAGCCATGCATTTTCCCTCTGATGTTGATCTCTCATTATCGCTTCTTTGTCTCTTAGTGTAAGGGAATCTTCAATCTCAATAGGGATTTTTGTTGATATTTGTTGCTTCCCTTGTTTGATTATTGTGCTCTTTCTTGTTCTGAAATATAGAGGAGTTTGCCTCCTTCTTTCCCATTTTTCTTGACTAGGGTGCTGAGAGCAGTGAGGGCAGTTGTTGCCTCCCTCTCAGGGGCCTATAGAGACACTCTAGGTGACTCCTCCTTGTGTTCTCCCCCTTCTGTTTCAATGCCTTCTTCCTCTCTGTTTTTCTTATCTTCTTCCTCCTAATGTTCTTCCTCATCTTCATCAGTTCCTTCCTTAGTTTCCTCCTCTGTTTCCACATCATCCTCCTTCTCTTCTCCCCTTCCTTCATCTGCTTCATAATGTTCCTCTGTATTAGTTTCTTCTTCATCCATCTCATCCCCATCTAGCTCTGTATCTTCTTCTTCTTGTTTTTCCTCCTCCTCACTGACAGAAGGACTAACATCATAGGTGATGGTTTTGATGTCATCCTCTGCTGGTAAGTCTCTGAAGACTGGCCATGTTATAGGGATCCTGAGGTTTTGGAGGGCATCCTCAATGAGGATCCTGATCAACCCATGGTGAGCCAATTGTTGGGAATTCCCTTCCTTTACTTTGTTGCTGGAGTCTATGAGTGATTGCATCAAGAAATAGGGTATGATGAGTCTTTGGTGAATTGATGTTTCTACCCCAAATGTTAATTCTTCAAGCATCCTAAAATGGTAACCATAAACAACACTATATCTACCCTCACATGAGATATATTTGATGAGTTGGTAATCTACCTCACTCCATGGGTATGGTAGACTCTCCCTCCTTACTCCATTTTTATCTTGTGTGGGTTCTTCACCTTCTAAAAAGAATTTTCTTTTTGCCACCTGATTCTCTTCTTTGTCTTCTTTTCTCCATGAAATTCCTAGGGGAAGTGTGGTGACCCTACTAATCAGATCTGGGGTGACATCTATAGTGAACCCTCCCACATTTTTTATATCCACTAGCTTTTAGAGCATTTCTAGTTCATTTTCTTGTAAATGGGGATGGATTTTTAGATCCTACCTATTTAGAATGGTGGCAGTGGACAATTATCATGATATTCCCTCTTGAACCCCTCTCTGCCTATCCTATAGAATGCCTCTGTGTATCCTGTAGACTGCTCCTATAGACAGTTCTTGTAGGAATTCATGTGCATGCTCTTATAGAAATTCTCTTGTAGAACGATGGATCCTTGCTTCCGATGGGTGGCTAGAGTTATTAGAGCAACTTGAGTGAGAGAGTTTCAAGGAGGTGGAATGGATGACTGCATGCAAATGATGTTTTGTTTCCCTTTATGGCTTTTCGGGGTGAGGTGGTGTGTTGGAAGTAGAGGTACGTTGCCATTTTTTTGACTACCACCTCATCATTCCCACTCCTTGTAATCAGCTCCCACCTCATAGATCCGTAGTTAACCACTTCTTATCCTACTCCTCCTCTATTTTTTATTCAACTACAGCCACCTGTGAGAGGACACCCAGTTTTGTATGTGATGACTAACTGAAGGTGGACAAGTTAATTGGCCACCTTTTCACGTATAAACCAACTACCTCGTAACCCTTACAACTTTTGATCAAATGATGCATATGAGTGAGTGAGCGGGATACTTACCTATGGTCTCAATGCGAGGTTACAGTTGATGAAGATTGGAGGTTTTGCGTTGTTTATTTGCTGCATGGTCATTCTTATTCCTCCTTTGTTGTCCATTGTCTACTGTCTCAAGCTCCTGGATCATCCTAGTGAAGACCTGTAGCCGATGATTGATATTCTGTGGGATACGCTGCTACAGGATTTCCTACAGGATGTCATATATTTTCTTCTCCCTTAGAATTTCTTATTCATGTTGCGGCTGGGGATGTGAGGATGCTGCAATGAATGGACATAGGGATCAGTAGTGTGTGTGGAGAAAGGGACATTCATGTAATGCTCTTACTCTCCTTTGTTTTCCCTTTTTCCCTTTTTTTCTTTTCATAACTGGCAAAAACTGATCTCTTTTTGTCCTGAATGGTGAGTGCAGGGATGATGGTAATGGATGAGGTGAGGGGTTAGATCATGTCTAGAATAAATTTTGGGGACCTAACCAACCTACCATTCACCCTCGGATTGCTTCCTATAGGTTTTCTGGGCCACTGTAATTCCTACAGGATCATCCTGTAGGTTTCCAGAGGATCCTATAGAAAACACAGTCTTCACCTAAATTGAAGCAATGAAGTGAAAAAAAAAATGGAATTGATGGAGGGATGCATGGTAAGGAGTGGAGGAGATGAATATATGTGAGGCAAGGTTCCCTTTGGATCTTCTCTTTTCTCCTTGATTGTCTTTCTCGCCCACCTGCAAATAACAATTATGTCTTTTTTTTGTCCTTTTTTTTTAAACACCTAGGCTGCCTCAGAGAGGTTTTCACCCTAGATGTTTTCCCTGGGTGCCTCAAGGAAGGTTTTCACCCAGGGATTTTCTTATTATTTTTTTCCCTTTTTTTCATCACTGGGCTGCCTCATGAGGTTTTCAATCCAAAGATGGGACTCAGGCATCTCATGGAGGTTTTCACCTGAATCCTTATTCTTTTTTCTCTTTTTCAGTGACCTCATGAGGGAGGAGCTGGAACTTGCTCCACCATCATCACTGTCTTATTAATATCTTCAATGAACTCTTGTTTTGAAAAAGGCCTCTTGTACATTTTCAATCGGTGTCCATTAACAAGCAATGGAATGGCTTCTTCATCTATAGTTCTGACTTGCACTGAACCATTATCATGGCATCTTTCCACCACATAAGGTCCGAGTCATCTTTTCCTTAGCTTGACCTTGAAGTCTTTATACCTAGAATCATATAACAATGCCTAATTGCCCTCTTGAAATTTCTTCTACTTAATATGTCTATTATGCCAGATCTTCCTCTGAAGTTAAACTATCTCTGTATGTAGGAGGGTCTGCATTCTGAATTCAGCCAATCCATTCAAATGGAAGAATCTTTCTTTTTGTGAATGACTGAGATCCAAATCTAGTTGGGCTACTATCCTCAATGTGTTATATTCAAACTTAATGGACAACAAATACTTTTTCCCATAGACCAGCTCACAGGGTATAAATCCAGTGGTAGTCTTCCATGTTGTATTATAGGCCCAGGTGGCATCAACTAGTCTCTCTGCCCAATCCTTCTTGTTGTTGCTCATTACATTGGTTAAGATGCTCTCTAGTGCCCTGTTGGTCACCTCAACTTGCCCATTAGCTTGTGGATGATAAGGAGTGGAGGTCCTATGCTTGATTTTGTGCTGGATAAACGTTTCTTCAATCATGCTGGAGGTAAACTAGCTGCCTTGGTCTGTGACTAGCTCTCTAGGGTACCCAAATTTGTAGAATACATTCTCCCTTAGGAACTTAGCCACCTTCTGTTATGTTGTTTCCTTAGTCACCTTAGTTTTAGCCCACTTAGTCAAATGGCTTGAAATTCAAGTGAGGTTGTAGGGTCATTTCATCTCTTTGAGTAGGCTTTCCCATCCTCTGGAACTAATCACACTGACTAATGTACTTTTTCACACCCTGATGAAGAGTGGGCCAATAATAGCCCGCTTGTAACACTTTCAATGTTATCCTCTTTGCTGCAAAGTGACCTCCACAAGGCCCATCATGACAGGTTAGAAGGATGTCAAAAAATTCCTCTTCCCTTACACACCTTCTCAAGATTTGATCTGGGCCAAGTTTGAAAAGATTGCCACCAATCCAGGTGAAGGGGGCACTTTTCTTGACTATCTTACTCTTTTCTTTGGAGGGCAAGTTTGTTGGGAACAGTGCTGATACCAAATAGTTTTCTATATTAGCAAACCATGGGGAGAGAACTGAAATAGCAAACAAATGCTCATCTGGTAACTGGTCATCCACCATTCCTTCTTCACCTTTAGGTAGATTCATCCTAGATAGAAATTCTGCAACAACATTTTCCTTACCAGGCTTATCAACAATAGTTAGATCAAACTACTGTAATAAAAGGAACAATCTTATAATTCTAGAATTCACATCTCGTTTGTTCACTAAATATTTCATTGCAGCCTGTTTAGTATGCACAAATGTTTGGTAGCCTGTAATGTAATGCCTAATTTTTTTTAATGAATGCACAATAGTCAGGAGTTCCTTTTCAGTCACAGTATAATTTAGCTTAGCCTTTGATAGGTTCTTACTGATAAAATAGATGGCATAGGGAAATTTCTCCTCTACCTAAGCAAAGCTTCTCAGTGACCCCTTCATCTCCTTGATATATAGCTTTAAGTCCAAGTAAAGAAGGGCACTTGTCTGTGGAGTGGTTTTCTTCATATACTGAACAAATTTCAATATAGTTCACTGGACATTTGTTCCTAGGATGCCTCCTGGTGCATCTAGGACAAAACATAGCCATGGCTCTCTCTGCTTCCTCTTGCTTACTTTTAATGTTCATGGTATCCAATTGCAAGGCAACGATTTGCAGCATCTCACTTTTGGAATCTTCCAGCATATTCCCAATTTCACCCTTGATGGATGAGTTGGAAGATGGTGTACTGGCCATAGGTTGACTACTCCTACCCTTTTTCCTACCTACCCTAGAATGGTTTCTAAAGTCAGTCTTGATAACCTCATAGGGTAATTTGTAGACATCTCCTCCTGCTAAAAAATGTAAGGTATCCAGAAGATCTTCCCTTAATCCTCTCAGCAGGACCAGCTTTAGTGACTCGGGGTCAAGTGTCCACCTAGCCCTTTTGTATCTGAGATGGAATCTTTCTTCGTATTCTTCTAAGGATTCATTCTAGCCCATGGTCATCCTAAAAATTTCTTCTTTAGTATCCTTTAACCTATAGTAGTCCTAATGTTTCTTGTTAAAATCCTACTACATCTGAGTCCAAGTTTTGATGCTATCTCTAGGTAAACCCATGAACCAGCATAGTGCTACATCCTTGAGAGTAGATGGAAACAGTTTTAACTTTTTCTCATCATCTGTATAGTCATAGGTTTGGCATATAACATAAAACTCAAATAGGAAAGTGTCGGGGTCCTCTGTGGTCAGGCCATGGAAATGAGGTAGGGCAGAGGGGCTTATATTCTTCATCTTGGTGTCCCCATTGATTTCCATGATGGGGAAGGTACCCTCAACTGTCTCTCTATTTACTATGTCATTTCGGTTTTCAGCGATTGTTTTAGTAGGAATGGGTTCCTCTTCTTCTTCCTCCCTTGTAGGTTCTTCAAATATGTCAGGTTGCTCACCTACAAGTTCCTCCAGTTCACAGCCACTGAAGAAGAGAGAAAGTTGGATGTAGTTGGGCTATTTGGCAAGAATTTCCCCAAATTGTCCCTATTCCTACGAGGCATGAAAGAAAATGTTTTTGGGTTGGTTTTTGTAATATTTTTTAAGTTAGAAAGTACTTTGCAGAAATGAAATTGTTGATTGAATAAAAACTACTGACAGAAAGAAAAGTTACTTTCTTAATTGAAATTCTACTTGTAGAATGGAAAGGAAAGAAGATAATGACAACTAAAAGAAAGGAAGCTACTAGATTACTTTTTCATAAATAAACTAATGGAAAAAAATTGAAGACTAGAAATAGAAGAAAAGAAAGTAGTGCTCACATTCTACTCAGACACCTCCTTGACAACGGTGCCAAAATGTGATGAGCACTAGTATTGCAGCAAGGATGCTATAACTCTTGGGCTACCGGCTTTAATTATCAACCTGGGGTTCGTATAAACTTGGAGGTGATAGGGCTATATGCACAAGTAGAAGTGAAGGTCATGCCTGTTTTCATTGTTCATGTGGCGAGAGACCCCAGGGGTTCCAAGCCAGACTTCTATAGAGTCAGAAGAAACTTGATTATTTGATGGAAGAAGAGAAAGTCTATTCTAAGAGAGCTAATCTACTACAGTAATGAAGAAAACAACATGTAATGCTAAATCACACCATATCTTAATTAATCATTTAAACAGCTATGCTGCAGAATTACTAAATCAACACTAACCTAGTGCTGCTATCTAAGTTACAGAAGTAAAGAGCATCAAACCAAACTAATTTGTACGTAAGGAAACTAAACTAAATATGCTTTCACCTTTTTAGTCTTTTTTGGTAAAATGAAGCATGCAATTTAATTATTCTTGTAGATGTGACAGGTGGATGGAAGGTGGTTGAGGATGGCTAGAAGGAGTATTGCGATGATCGGACAATGTTGGTGATCCAGGTCTGGGTGTGACAAAGGACCCTTCCAAGACCTTGTACATTTGTGATGTGTTAAATTGCATTTTTAAAAGAACATAAATGAATACATCTACGTGTTGTAAAGAAGAGGAACATGACAATCATCAGCACATGAAAACATAAGCCATTGATATCGGAGTTCGTTCGGGAGGGACTACGTCTCTGTGCCTCGGTGTTAAGATGGTGTAGGCTGCCACATTAAGTGCTATCAATAGTGATTATGTACATAAGAGGTGATATCTCTATCATACAAGGAAAGTTCCCTCATGCCGGAGTGGCTCCAAGAGATGTTCTGCTACAGGAACTCTTAGTAAAAAAAACTCCTATCAGTATGACATAAAAACTCATGCATGATGATCATCCCGCCAACATGGCATAAAAGGAATCTCAATGCAAACATACATGGCAACAACATGAGTATCCCATCAACATGACAACAAAGGGATCTCGAATTAAACATGAAGAATAATGACAACAAGTACATCACATAGATGATTCCACATCATATCAAGAAGGAATCATGAAAACAAGTAAGAAACAAGATCCCACATCAAACATCAAATAGGGATCTATGTAGCACAATGCATAGTGAAAAGAAGTACATGAACACACTACATATACCTCACATCAATGGGCCATCTGAAGAAGTGGATGTCAAACTGTTGAAGTTGTTCATGCCATCAATCTTGCGGCATTGAATCTCATGGAAATAGTTACTCGCACATGAACGTTGACACCTGCACTCCACTTAGAAAAGTGGCTGAAACATAGAATGAGAAAATGGAAAATCTAAACACACCATCATATTTGTGGCGTTGAATAGTGAAAAATCATCTGTCAAATATCTAAATTCCGAGAAAGTGGAAATCTGGGGCTCAAGGAATCTTCTAGATTCCACAAAGATTCCCTCCTCCGGGTCCTCTGCAAATCCTCTGCTCAGATCAGGAAACTGATTGCGCCATTGGGTTCATGTCACCGAGAGGTGTAAGATCGACATAAAATTTGTCCAATTTAGACGGTGCAAAAATTTCACCCTCCTGGAAATTTTGCTCAGTCATGGTTCCACCTACAATAAATCAATTAAAAAAATAATGTTGTGTCGATTTCCGTGCCCACTCCTAGTTCCTCCATGTTTCCCGAGTGCACTGTGTAAGATGAGGTTTAGATAAATTATCGAGTGGATTAACCAAGAAGTTGGTTTGGCACAATGGTTAATAAGGGCCATTAGTTGAGGAGGGGTTGGGTGGTGAAACCCCGCCCCTCTCATTTTAATATATTATTGTTTAAAAAAAAACAAACCCACATACATTTTGTGGGGTTGGGTCCACATTGAATGGCCCACCACATACCTCCCGCAATTTAAAATTGGTGCATTAAATTTTTTGGTTGGCTGCATTTATTTGGGGTGCATTACAGTTGGTAAGATGGCTCATGTATTAATGGAGGGTTTGGTGGTTGGTTTATGCCACCATACGGGGCCGCTCGGTGGGGGCCGGCCCATGTGGGTTGGGAGCGTTCGATCTCTGCTGGCCTCACATTATTTCTGGCATACATTAAGTGTAGTGGGTCGCACATAGTTGGAGTTTTGGGGATGTGGGCCAGGTCCACCGGAGGTGGCCCGTGCCCACCCCATTTAACATTATGGTGTGGAGGATTGGAGGGCTTGTTTGGGTGATGGCCACTGAGCCACTTTTAAATTAATTTTTTTATGGTAAGGTTGGTGGGGTCGACGGGGGTCACGACCTGTCGGCCAAATTTTTTTTATGAATATAATTTATTTGGGGTCTGACAGCGGTCGTGGGGGTCATGGCCGGCCACCATTTTTTTATATATATTTTTAACAAGAAAAGTCTATGTTCATTTTAAAAAATTCGAAATTTGACCGAAGGAGACAAATTAATTAGGCCACAAATTCGCCCAGAATCTAGCCCAAGTTGGCCAGAATCAAATGGCCAGATTTTGTCCAAATTATGGCCTCTTGAAGCCTACCCAATCACGAAAGTCAACATGAACTTTGACTGCTCCTAACTTTTGCATATGGACTCGGTTTCATGAGTCGTTCACACCACTGCGATCAACATGACGAGATCTATGCTCTAGTCCTAGTTCGAAATTATTCTAATCACTTTGATTTTCGAGCTTCCATAAGCCCTCTTTGTCCCGTGTGTGCTTGTGGAGCCACCTGGATCAGTTGGAGTATGATTGAATAACCAAATCAAAGCTGAGGGGTGGAAGCGTTTAAATGATACGTAGAACAAAGTTCGAGAAGGAGTCAAGCGGAAAAGCAATCGAAGATTGAAATTAGTGAAAGAACGATGTAATCAAGCAGCAGTGCACAGGGACCATTGGATCAGTCGGATCAACAGATAGTATTAACAGAAGATGAGTGGTGGAGATATTATCTCAAGAGATTACGTTAATAGATGGATGGATGACATTAAGTTACGTGTCAAAATAAAGGTGTAAAATGTGTGGAATGATGGAGCAGTCTTGGTAGGTGGTAAACAGTCTCTCACACACCCTAAGAGCTATACGCAGAATTCCTAAATTTCATGCAATTAGCCTAAGTGAGTGACACGTAGCACGGGAAAACCACTTTTCTCTCGTGCTCTCTATCAGATACCAGTCGTGCAAGAATTCATGCGAGATTACGCGATAACCATTGGATCATGCATGATTGATCAATGATGGAGATCGGCCAAGCTAGTTGGCGAGTGGGTGATGCGATAGAGTGATCCTCATAGGTGGCAAGCATTATCTCATGCGCCCTAAGAGTTGTAAGCAAAATTCCTAAATTTCACATGATTAGCCTAAGTGGGTGACACGTAACATGGGAAAACCACTTTTCTCGTGTGCTCTCGGTCAGATATCGGTCGTGCAATAATCCACGCAAGATGAAGATGTCTCTTGGATCATGTGAGATTGATCAACGGTGGAGATCGGCCAAGCTAGTTGGTGAGTGGGTGACACGATAGCTGTTGGATCAAGAAAAATGGATTGACGGTGGATATCTGGAGCGCCTAAAGTCAAACATTGAAATGAATATGCGATACACAGTTGACAGTGATTGGTCAGGTTTGTTGTGATCGAACAGTAAGGAAATCCATGGGTATAATCTGATTAAGACGTGATTTATTAGCTTCTAAATATATTGTGCATGAAGAAAGTGTTGAAGGAAATGAGAATATGAGTGAGATCTTATTATAGAAAGAGAGTGATGGAAAAAGATGACGATAAAATGAACCAAGTACTGAATCAAGACAACAAACTCCAAAGCTCATGCAAGAACTAGAAATTTGTGTTTTTGGGGTTGCTGAAGGATCTCTTCCTCAAGTCATGGTCCCAGAGGGAGGAGGTGAGGCCGAGACACCTACTGAAAACCTTATGGTGGTCTTTCTCTCCTTGCTAACCTACTAATTGAAAGATGGTACAAATGGAAGAAAAATAAAACACAACCAATCTATGCTACACTGTTGTAATGGAAATGCAGCTACTTAAGAAAATGAATGATTAAACCATGAATTTACGCTAGCATACATGTACAATAAAGAGGATCCTTGGCTGGTAGGGTTGGGTGCTAACCCAAGACCTTTATCTCTTTGAGTTAACTCAGTTCTAGCTCAAAATGAAACTCATTCTTACAATCAAAACCATGGATTACATCAAAAACTGTCACACGTCTTGCAGCTCAAAAATAGAGTAGAGTTTTACAATAAAAAATATGAATCCTACTGAGGTCCTACGAATCTCTACTTATACATATGAAGTCTCCAACGAATTCCTTAAAATGAGGGAGGCTCGGCTCCCAAACGCGAGATAAACTGGTGCTTTGACTTTCACTTGGTCGGTTGCCTTCTAGTCCTCATGATTTGACTATTTGCACTCTGAGTTGATGGAGGAATATTCAAATGGAGGGGTAGTAAATGAGGAGGCTTTAACTCCTATCATTCCTCTCCCTTGTCCCATTCGAGTTTTTACCAAGGTCTTTGCCAAAATTCCTTTCTTTTATCCTTTAATCCTGCATTAAATGCACATTAGACCACAAAGCAAAATATCCAACTCTAACTCATCTCATTAACAAAATATAATCAAAAGTATGCAATAAGTTGTGAGAATAGTTGCTTTGACTAAGCTAGGAGGTGAATTAAGACCCACATAATTACCTAATGATGAGGATCATCAATAGACAAGAGAATGGGTTGCAGCAAGAACATGTATAGTAGTGGGGGCAACATGCACTCACCGATGAAACTACACCTGTACAAGTTAAAGATCCATCCCAACAGTTGGCACGGAACATACATTGTGAGAAGTGTTGTTGATCGCATGCAAGGGAATTCAGTAGCATGCATATCATTATGGACACGCATGCG
The DNA here is from genome assembly GCA_031772625.1 of Pinus tabuliformis. Taxonomy (NCBI): domain Eukaryota; kingdom Viridiplantae; phylum Streptophyta; class Pinopsida; order Pinales; family Pinaceae; genus Pinus; species Pinus tabuliformis. Next base: position 1,788,758,346 of record CM062819.1, read on the forward strand.
ATCCCACCCATTGAGGACACTCGCCGAGGCAAAGACAAGAAGCATGTCCAACTGGAGTTGAACATGTAGTTGACAGTTAATGCGCATGACCACCTGCACACACTGGAAGATCAAAATGGACACTATACATCAGTGTGTTGTTGGTTCATCCACAACCAATAATACCATGCAGATGCTAGCAGACGAGTTGGATGGAGGATCCATACCAATGCAGCCAGATGCAATAGATGCAAGAGTTCAGTTCAGCAAGATGTCACCATGGAGTGCATGCACACCGTCACAGACAACCAAGCTTGGCATCAGCTCACCACCTTCACCATCACAAGCATGTAAAAGAATTGGTCTCACCACAACGGACCGAGTGTCAGTGATGTCTTGCATGGATTTTTCAAGCCATTTTGCCTCACATGGGCACATGTGCATTGTAATGTAATGTCTTGTAAAATGGAAGTTCAAGTGTCGATAGTTGGATGTAATAGTCATAGAGTAGATGAAGAGTCATGAGGGTATATGAACTATCACAAAGGGGAATGTCAAGGGTCACCCCACCATTTTCTATAAATAGAACCTCATAACTCATTGTAAAGGCTTTTGGTCAGCCAAGCTTCTGATAAGACTATCTTAGAGAGAGCTTGGACAGTATTATAATGAGCCTTAGCTTCTCCACTGTGCATATCTAGTATATCTCTTTGGAGGAGTAGGTGGTTGTGGCTATAATGTTCCGCTGTCGGATCTAGTGGTTAGACATGGATGTATTGTATGATTGGAACTTGTACTTCTTAATATATCAAGAGCCAACATGTTTCATGCATATGTTGTATTGTATTCTATGCTATTTGGTTTACTCTAAATGATATATGTATATGTTTACATATGCATGCATGTATGGCATTTTGTGTATGTATGTATGAATATTTCTTAAATGTGTTGTTGGTTTAACCATCACTTTGGATTGTTAGCTAACTCTCCTTCCATGTTGTGATGCATCTTTGTTCATGTGTTTCCTTCTTAACTGCATGCTATCATAGGTTTCCAAGCGGCGCACTCATCTGAACCCCCGTGTGTTAGAACCTCTCATGCACCTTCTTTGGCTCACTGCAGTTGTCACACCCTTGCTACCAAAATAATTATCTTACTTGCCTCTGTGCGAAATCACGGTCAAGGCATTACCGTATGACCCACTGCTGGGACTTCTACACCAAACGGTCTGAGGTCTAATTGGGACTTCTTACCGGGGAGATCCCCTTACTTGTTGGCAGGTCCAGCATCGTCAACATTTTGGCACTAAAAGGAGGGCTAGATGACAAGATGAGCCATCATCATCTGTTTTGAATTTTTGCACATCTATCATTGAAGTTTGTTATAGTTCGCCCTCCAAACTTTCTATCCAATGGACATATCTTTCATGTTGAGAAGGAGTTCTGGGATCACTTGTCACAACTCATGTATGATGGTGAAGGTGAAGTGGCCTAGCCTGAGCACTTAGATGACTTCCATGCTCTCATGTAGGGAATGGAATATTTTAATGAAATAGATGTCTGTTCGCTACTTGCACACACACTTCATGACCACCCATCACAATGGTGTCGTACACTACCTCATAACTCCGTGCACTCATTCAATCAGTTCAACTATCTAATCGAATCTGTTTTCCACCATTTTGATCTTGAATTGTTTGATAAAAATTTGTTAAAACAATAGAAGACCCCACACGAATCACCTATGGAGTTTTCAGAGAGCTTCCATCTATTCCTTTTTGAAGCCTCGAAAAGTCAGATGAAATTTCAGTATCTCATGGATAGATTCAAATACTGCCTTGTCCAATATGTCAATCCCAAGAAGAAGTTCAAGCTTAAACCCCGCTCAGCATACTTTGGTGATGGAGCTGCGCAATCATAGATGGACATGGTCACTATCACAAGTGACTGTCTATCATCCCCTCATCAAACAGCTCCACCATTGCAGAGTGATGTGGGAGAGCATGCACACACATCTGTTCAACCATCACATCCTCCTGACATCGCTCCTTCTGATTTTTACACAGACTTGGTTGTGAGTCCCATACCTCGTCACATGTATTTTGTACCTCAACCTCTGTCTTCGAATTGGGATAATCCTTTGGATGACACTGTCTTGTGTTCTTCCATTCCAGACTCTACACCTATTTTGAACAAGGATTGATCTATCGATAGAGTTGGTGTTGCACAACCAACATGCACTGACATTCATGAAGAGCATGAAAGGGAGCTTGAACATCCACCAACAACAGAGGATCATCCCTGTCTTTCTGTACCTCCTCCATTTTATCTCGACCTCCTTGGTGATCCTGCCATCCTTGATTTTTCATGTGTATCTCTATCCATGGAAGCACCCATTGTTGACCATTCACAGGACATACAAAATGCCAGTCCATCATCTAAAAACGAAGAGGATGGATCATTCTTTGAACATCCACTTGATTTTTCATCTATATTTTCTGGAAACGCAGAGGATGAATATTCTTGCTTCTCATCTACCCCTCTGTGCGATTCATCAAATCATGAGGATGCCGATAAACATCCTACACTTTCTCATCTTAGTTGTCATGGTCTCTTCACCCCATCATCTGATAAAGATGTTGATTCACTATTTGTTAATCCATCTAAGACATTGGTCTATGACGATCCATCTGTCAACGAAGATGAAACCCCCCAGATTGTCAAAGCACTTAAACCCGAGCTAATGGTTATGTCAGGCCCTCGTTGTCCTGAGGTTGGTTTCACTTCTGATCAAGAAATTGTTCAAACATGTAAGGCTCCTCATCTCTCATATGTATACATTGAAGATAAATCTAACACTGAGATTTCACTTCGTCCACTCAAACTACACAATCCCATTGCTCATGCATTGGAGGAATATTACTCAGCAAGCACACTTGCGTAACGTAGATGGTCTACCTTCCTTACGTATGCTTTCATATCACAATCAAGAGTGTGCATATGCTTAACATCTACATGCAGTGTCACACAACATCATGGTATGTCCATATACTGCATGTCATGCACTTTCACTCATTTTTGTTATGTGGACGCTTGTAAGATCAGAGTGTGTCTATCTTCATTGTTGTATCTGTCACAACTGCTGGTCCACATGACTATGTTGCTCGCGGACCATGCCTTCACCAACATGGGTCAACCAATGCACCAGTGGCTACATTGAAGGTATCACTTCACATGATCAGGCCCATGCATTGTTAGCTTAGGAGTAAGAGTAGTGTTTTCTTTCAGTTTGCTTGATTCCATGCTTGTTTTCTTTCTTGCTTTGTATGTTTGTTTGTCTACTTGCTTGTTTGCTTACTCACTTTGCTTTTTCATTTACTTCTATTTCTGCTTTTCTTTATTGTTTGTTTGGTTGTTTTAGTTCGTAGGTTAGTTTTTCATGAAACCATGCATGACTCTTGAAACGAGCTGGGTAAAGTACAAGAGGCCTTCTGCAGCTATCACTACTTGGCTATCTGCCATCCTACGTGTGCATGAAGAACTTGTTACTTTTTAGTCCATGATACATCGATGGAAAATACAGACTGTTTGAAGTGAACCTTGGTGAAAACAAAACATTTGCGTGCTAACTAGTGTCACCGACTCTAGTCGGTTGTTTTAGGGTTAACTCTTGTCAGCTCAGTCAAGTGGAGTGAGGTAAGGGTGAAAACCTTAACAAGCATGACAAAGGTATAATAAACTACTTCTTTGCAGGAACAACCTCTTCTACTCTCAATAAGTTAGGATCCCTCTTTTGACCCTGAAATGAATAAGTTCTATGCACAGTTATGAAAAAATGAATAAGGCAAAAGAAGAGAAAGGCTTCCTGCATAGAGAGGTGATGAAAGTACCTCCACCAGGGTACTGACCAGGCTCGTTGGCAACAAAGCCATGCTTTTGTTCCTATGTGACTCTGTCGGGGTACTGTCCAGGCTTGCTAGCAGCGGAGCAACACTAGAGATGAAACTAAGGCTCTGACGAATATACTGCTTGTGCATCAATATACCCCTCAACCCCAATCGAAACAACTGTGTTTCCTTGGCTTGGAATGTGTGTCAATCGAACAAGAGCTTTGTAGATGCTGCATCTTACAATCAAGCTAGTGTGGAAACGAAGACGAACTAAGAACTAAACAATACTTCCATAAGTGTTAGACATTCTTTTCACGAACAAGGTCCATTTAGAGAGCTAGATTTCTATCAGTGTGTCATCAATTGTTGTAGTAGCTACAACCACCCTCAAAAAATTTTCCTTCACTTCATTTTGGAGCCTCCCTACCAACCTTTCACAACAGCATGTATTGCTTTGTCAAGTACATAAGATTTAGTGTTTTTCTTGCAGAATGATAGCCTTTCCATCAAAACTTCTTACATTCCACTCACAGGCTATTTTTCTGGACTTGGTCTAGCTACAGGCTAAGTAGATCCCTCAAGAAATTATGCAATTCTGGAGGGAAACTAGCCTTCCCCCAGAAATTGCGCAATTCTATCTAGTAGCCTACTGGGCTCCAGAATTGCGCAAATCTACCAGCCAAGATTCACGCAGAAAATTACGCAATTCCTCCTAGTAGGGCTGCTCAGCCCATAAATTGTGCAATTCTAGGTAGCAGTTAGCTGCTTTGCATAGAAATTGTACAATCCCTCTGGGCATCCAACTCAACTCCCTTCCTGCTACAAGTCCATTTGGGCACATCAAACCCTAACATCCAGATCAGTGTTTTAGGGCTCATCAAACCCTAATTTCAGTTGCTTCATGCCCTAAACAAGTCACCGCTTTGAATGCCTCCTTCCCAGATAGTTTCATGACCTGAAGACATCCAGAAATAGCCTCTAGAGGGACCAGCACAGGTAAGCCCTTATAACAACAGAGTAGTTGAATCCACTACTAGGGTGCTCTGTAGAGCACTTAGGCTTCCTTTCACCTATGCTGGGTGAGAATGAGCAAAATTCACATAGGGTTTGGGGAATATTCCTATCTTTTGGAGTCATTTAGAAGGTTCCCTTACTTATCAACTCCTATGAGCTCAAAAATGGATGAGGAATGAGTTAAGGTGCATCTTATCATCTAATCCCTTCCCCCATGGAACTAATCCTAGGTATGGAAGGCCATTCAATGCCACCATTTATGACAAAACCTCATTCATCTTCATATAAATTGACCACTCATCTAAGTGATCAGGGGCTAGATTATGTTGAATTATAAGGAGATAATGCTGCTATGAGATTTGGCTTTGAAGCAAGTATTGTAATGCTACAAGTTTGTCATGATTTTGATGTGATTTGGATGGAATCAAAGTTGAAGGAATGGCTTTGAATCAGACACCAATGGTTGTAGTTCCTTCTTCTATCTAATAAAGTGTTTGAACCTTTCTCCCATATGTTTTTATTGTTTCATAATGCTTATATGTGTGAATTGTATTTGATTCCTTTCACTTATATTCAATAGATTGTGTGCTTTGATCGGTTCTTTGTTTTCTGTTGTGTTTACAAGGTACTTCTCAACCATATTAAGTATGGGAAGGAGAAATAGGATCGATACAAGGGAGATGAGAGGAAATCAGAACTACAAGTAGGTCCTCTTATCTTGTCATCTTATCTATTGCTTATAGGAAAAGTCTAAAACACTCTAAACTATTTTTCTATATAGAGCTATTTATCTAGGGAATTAGTATTTATCCTTAGATACCAAATTCTCCACAACACTTCCAGAAATGTGCATTTTCTCCCAGCAGTTTAGCAGTCTGTTTCATGTGCAACTGAGTTGACCAGTTCACTTCAGGATCGAGAAAAATTGATTTTCATGCATGGGGTACTTCTCCCAAGGTAGCATGCAAAGGCATCCCTTGATTCAGGGATCTACTATTAGGATCTGGAGGTTGCATGGAAATATCATATAGGAAACCTCCCACCAAGTGTCGTTCTTCCTATATTTGTGGCATGCGCGTCACATCTTCGATTTTATCAAAACTCATCAACCAGATGCCGCAGAGCTCATTCCTCACATCAACCTTTCATCTTTGACATCCCACATCGAATCTAGGAGTTTTTGGGAAATTCAACTTAGCTGTTTTGGGGCAAGCCCACCTTTCATGTCTTATGTTTCACTTCTGGTGCCTTTTGTGTTTCGCTTCGTATGAATTTTTTCTTCTTGATTTCAGTGAGCACTTGCTGTCATTTTGATACATACTATCTTGTACTAGCACCGTTTTAGTTTTCATTAACATCTCAGTGCTGTCGCATGCAAGAAACTATTTTTCATGAACGGTCGCCGATTCAGTGACTCACCTCACCCACATGCGTGTTGTTCCATTTTCTGAATCTTTCACCCACTATTTGCATGCACAATCATTCGCTTATGTTTTAAACAATCAGTATATCCATGCATTCAGATTCACATTCGCTTTCAGTCACCTGTTAGCGGATCTGGGCAGCCTTGGCTCAGAATTTGTCTCACCAAGACAACATTGCACAATCCTGAGAGGGAAGGCTCTGTTTTCCTCTCATGAAATGCACATTTTTGCCTAGTGACTGTCCTCCAGTCTTGCATTGCATAATGATGACGGACAGTAACTGCTGGCCCATAAAATTTCGCAATGCAGTCACTGAGCCTGCAACCATTTCTAGCTGAGATTACACATTGCGCAATTCTAGCTGTCAACAGCTAGGTTGGATTGTGCATTGAGTAGTTCCAACAGTCAGTCAGCCTCCTAACAACCCGAACTATGCCTTGTGCAGTCTTGGTAGTCAGTCTCTCGATCTCCCGATGGAAATTGCGCAACCTTCATGATTAGTCACACAGTTATGTTGCAAGTCAGTTCTCAAGTTCATTTTGGTTTTTGACTGACTGATTTCTTTCCATGGGTGTTTCCATGTCTACCGGTATCATAGGTTTTCATTTGCCTCTAAGTATTACAAGTACAATGGTTTCTAGGAGAGTAGAGTCAAAGACACCATTCAAAGCAAACTTGGGGATGTAGTCGATCAAGTGTTTATGGACTTGCCTGCCCACAAAGACATTAAGTTGTTCGTAGACAAGGAAATCAAGATATGACAGAAGTAGCATCACAACAAGCAACGCCATGAACAATAGTTGAAGACAACATGTCTAACACAACGAACGAAAGAGGAAGGTTGTTGATAACACAGAGGTGGAACAAGGTTGCAAGCACAAGGAGATCCACTTGTGATGAAAGCAACTTTGGAGACTCAGGCTATGAGGTGCTGGCATGACATGAATATCGCACGAAGAAAGAGAACAAAATAGAGAAGGAGTTACATGTGCTGAAGCAGCAACTCAAGGAAGAACAGGAGTTGGATAGACGAGAGAATGAGCTGCAACAAGAACAGGTATAGAAGCATGGGAAACATGCACTCATGCATGAAACTGTGCTTGTACAAGTTAAAGATCCATCCCAACATCTGGCATGGAGCAGACATGGTGAGCAGTGTTGTTGATCTCATGCAAGGGAATTTAGTAGCATGCATGTCATTGTGTGCATGCATACGATCCCACAGATTTAGCACACTTATCAAGGAAAAGACAAGAAGAAAGTCCAACTGGAGTTAAACACATAGTTGACAGTTGATGCGGAATGATCACCAACACACACTGGAAGATCAACATGCACACTATGCATCAATGTGTTTCTGGTTCGTCTGCACCCAAGAAGACCATGTGCATGCTAGCAGATGATTTGGATGGAGTAGCCATACCAATGCACCCAGATGCAATAGAGGCAAGAGTTCACTTCAGAAATATGTCACCATGGAGTGCATGCACACCATCATGGATGACCAAGCATGGCATCAGCTCACCACCTTCACCATCACAAACATGTCAAAGAATTGGTCTCACCACAATGGACCAAGTATCAGTGATGTCTTGCATGGCTTGCTCAAGCCGTTTTGTCTCACATGGGCACATGTTCATTGTAATGTAATGTCTTTTTAAGTGTAAGTTCAAGTGTCGATAGTTGGATGTAACAATCATAGAGTAGACAAAGAGTCATGAAGGTATATGAACCATCACAAAGGGTAATGTCAAGGGTCACCCCGCCCTTTTACATAAATAGAACCTCATAACTCATTGTAAAGGCTTTTGGTCAGCCAATCTTCTGATAAGACTATCTTGGAGAGAGCTTGGATAGTATTGTAATGAGCCTTGGCTTCTCCATTGCACAAAGCTAATATATCTCTTTGGAGGAGCAGGTAGATGTGGCCCTGTAACATTTCACTCTCGGAACTAGTGGTTAGACATGGATGTATTGTATGACTGGAACTTACTCTTCTTAATATAATAAGGGCTTACACGTTTCATGCACATTTTGTATTGTATTCTATGTTATCTTGTTTACTCTAAATGATATATGTATATGTTTACGTATGCATGCATGTATGGCTATGTATGTATGTATGTATGAATCTTTCTGAAATGTGTTGTTGGTTTAACCATCACTTTGGATTGTTAGCTAACTTGCCTTCCATGTTGTGATGCATCTTTTCTCATGTGTTCCCTTCTTAACTGCGTACTATCACAGGTTTCCGAGGGGCACACTCATATCAACCCTCATTTGTTAGAACCTCTCATGCAACTGTCAAACCCTTGCTACCAATAGAGTTATCCTACCTGCCTCTATGCGAAATCACGATCAAGGCATTACCGTACGACCCACTGCTGGGACTCCTACACCAAATAGTCTGAGATCTAAGTGGGACTTCTTACTGGGGAGATCCACTTACATGTTGGCGGGTCCAGCACCGTCAACATGACCAACTAGTCCAATACAACCACCTAATTATCCGGAATGTTCTCTGTGTTCTCTTGACCATATAATTGACATGCAAATATGATCAAGAGTTGGTAGGAATTTCTTAGTGACTTAGTCTTGTAAACATGATTGGGTGTTGATTTTAATTTCAACGACTCTTTGACCCAATTCTTTATAATATGTTTGGGGCTTACAAAGTTGCAGGTGGCATAGAAGAGTGTATGCACGTGGTTCACCGACTGAGGTAAGTAATACATCTGATGATAATTCTCCATCTTAAAGGTATCAAGCTCTATCCCATTGGCACTGCTCAATGTCATAGTCCCTCGATCTGTGTGTGAGACAATCCAGAGGATGACGTATGCACATGGGAAGGTGGGGTGCTTGCATGCAACCTTATGTAAGCGTGACCAGTGGATATTGATACACACTTGCCGATCCTCTAGATATTCCTTAATGTCCCCTGTAAAGATATCCTTGATTTCCTACCATGTTAAATTCATGCCCTTCTCCATGAACAATTGAGTGTCTGCATAAACTAGAAAATTCAGTGACACATACTCAACTTCATCCCAAATGCTACTCTTGACAATATCATTTGATGCAACTCTCTTGGAAGCCATGTTACCTATAACTATAGGAGAGTTTATCAACTACTATTGTACCAGTAGACGAAGAGGACATGGATGGCATGTAAATGTTAGCTTGAAACCAAAAGCACTTCAAGAACAAACCAAACAACAAACTAGACAACTACTGGGAAGAATTGTGCAATGCTTGCTCTCAAAGGTGATTGACTTCCAATTGGTTTTGCACATTGCGTAGTCCCAGTTGCCAGTGGGGAGGTCTTGCTAATTGGAACTGTGCAATGCACAACTTAGTTAGGCTTAGGCCAGTTGGGACTATGCATTACATAATCCTAGTGGTCGACGCTCAGGACTGGCTCCTAGAACTGTGTAGTGTGTAGTTGGATCCTCGTGTTGGGAGACTGTACACAATTCCTAGAGTCAAGTCGGAGTCTTGAGATCCAAAAATGTGCAGTGCATGCTACAGAGGAGAAAGGTTTGGGCTAAGGAAGCCCATATATGCCCAATGGGATTATGAAAATGAGAAGATTTAAAGGTGGAAGTGATATTGGGCATAGATCTAAGTGAATGACGATGCATGCAAATAAAATGAGTGTATAAATCAATCAAACTAAATAATAATGAAGCATGTGGAGAGAGTCACCGCAAACGACGACCGTTAGTGATGACATGTGACACTTTGGAAAGGTAATGCAAAAATTAAAACAACACTTCCACAAGCTAAAACAAATTGAAATGCCAGAAGCCATTTAATAAAATGGGAAAAAGGGAACTCTCACAAGAAATAGAAACAAAAGTGATAGAAAAAGTAGAAAAAGGCTAGAAAAGAAAGACTTACTTGGAAAAGATGCGATGACTATGTTGAAGGTTCCTAGATCTCCTTGGGAATTCCAAAGATCGAATATTGAATGTGAAAATGAGCTCTGGAAATTTCCATTAAATATATTTGGTCGATTTAGGGTTTATTACGCAAAGGCCAAAAATCTAGGAAAAAGTGACACTTGGCAGCAGTTTCGAAAAATAACTCAAGTGGCACCTTTGACTACTAAACATAGATACCTATTTTTTAGGGATTCTTTTTCGCTTTTTTACTTTTATTTTTAATGAAACGTTGCCACACATGCCCAAAGAGATTGTGCAGTTCTAGGGAGAAGTAGGAAACTCACTATCTCACGAATCAGGCAGCTGTTGAGGGAAAGCTTATGCGAAATTCCTTGGGTGAGTGGCCCTAGCTGGCTCTCATGCTCTGTACAATTTCCTAGCTAAAGGATGGCTATCAACTGGCTCTGCACAATTTTGGAGCTGAAAGCTCGCTGCTGGCTTCGAAAATGCATTTCCTAAGAGAAAGGTTGGTTTCTCCCAAGGATTTTGCAATTCACTAAGGGAAGCCTGGAATCGGGTTGCACCCAAGTCAAGAGATCAGATTTTGGTTTAAATAGTGAATCAAGTAAGGAAACACAAGAAAAAATGCAAAAGATAAAGCTAAATCAAAGCACAAGTACCTAGGTAGGTGTAATATGATTTGTTGTGATTTTAGGAGGGATGCTCCAAAACGAAGCATAAATTTTTTTTTGGAGGGTGGTTGTAGCCGCTACAACATTGGTGACACACTAGTAGAACTCAAGCTCTCTGTATTGACCTTGTCTCATGTAAAGGGAGTCTAACTGTTCTAGAAGTCTTGTTCGATTCTTTGATCGCCATGGCTTCTTCACTAGCTTGAGTTAAAGATGTAGTCCCTACCATTCTCTTTATCGGTAGAACACATACCAAGCAAAGTCAACTAAGTTATTTCGATTTGGGATGAGCAGTATATTGATGCAAAAGTAATATATATTTTCAGAGTTTTAGTTTCATCTCTGGTGTTGCTCTACTACTAACAGGCCTAGATAGTACCTTGGTAGAGTCACTTCATGAACACAAGCATTGCTTCGTTGCCAGTGAGCTTGGATAGTTCCCCAGGGGAGTTACTTGATTCACCTCTCTACACAGGAAGTCTTTATCTTCTTTCACATTTATTTTATTTTTTCATTTTTTCTATTTCCAAAGAACTGTGCATAGGCACTTATTTATTTCATGAGGCAGAAAAGGGATCCCAAGTTATTGAGAGTAGAAGAGGTTGTCCCTTCAGGGAAGGATGTTTATATATACCTGTGAAATACTTGTTAAGTTTTTCCCCCTCACCTTACTCTACTTCACTGATTTGACAATGGTTAATCGAATATAGAAAACCGATTAGAGTCAACGGTACTAGTTAAAAGTGTTAGCATTGTGATTTCACTAAGACTTGCTCTGAAAGGAACATATTTTCCATCAGGGTATCATTGAATAAAATAAACACAAGATCTTCATAAAGAGAGGGAATAGACAGATAACCAAATGTTGATAGTTGTACAAGTCCTCATATATTTCATCCTGCTTGTCTCAAGAAGCCAAACATAGTTTCATGGGGAAATTAATCCTATAGGTGAATAGGCAAACAAACAAGAAAAGGAAAGATGTAAGATGAAATAAAAACATATTAAGCAAACAAAACATAAAGAAAACACTACTCCTACTCCTAAGCTAAGTAGAGCATGGGAAAGCTCTCGTGAAGTGATATTTCCGATGTAGCCATTGGTGCATTGGTTGACCCATGTAGGTGATGGCATGGTTGAAAAGCAATATATTCAAGAAAACTAATAAAAAAGAATAATAAAACAATGAAAACCAAAACATTCGAAGTTTGAGTGTGTCTACTGAAAAGAAACAATTGAAAAAACATGAAAGGGGCCCTGCAGATGTATCATGTGTTGTGTCGCATTACGCATGGATGACAAGGATGTACACTCTTTCGAATGTGATAAATGAGCAAACATGAAGAAGGAGGAAAATTTTCGTTTCTCAATAGTGCTCGCTACGTATGACTCCTCCAATGCATGAGTGATATGATCGTGTGATTCTGGTGTAGGATGTGGAAACTATGAACTAGATTGATTTTCAATGTAAACAAGAGAGTGATGAGGAGCCTTGGGAGATTCAAAAAAATTCTGATCAGAAGTGGAACTAACCTCAGGGCTACAATAACTTGACCTAAACATAAGCTCAGGCTGAAGTGCCTGAAAAACTTGAGGGGTTTCCACTTCATCAGAAGATGGATCATCAAATATCGGTGGCTTCGAAAGATAAACAGTAGGTGAATCAAAATCAGGATAAAATGAATGAGTGAAAAGGTCCTGACAACCACGATCAGAAAATTCAAGATAGACATCGCATCCTTAGGATCTGACGAATCATATAGAAGGTTTGATGAGAAACAAAAATTTTCACCCTCTGAATTTCCAAAAATGACAGACGAGAGGTCAAGTGGATTCAAGAAGAAATATTTGTCCTCTTCACAATCAAATTATAGATTGAAATCTTGTGCATTCTGTGAATGATAAGAAGTGGAAACATCTCGGGATAAATTTTCATAAGGAAGATCAAAAATGTCAGAATCACAGAAGATGTCAACTGTTGTCATACTGCATTATGAGTTTTCAGTTGATAAAAGTTTCCAAAGAGCAGTGAATATTGAAGCCATCTCCCAGGCCACAAAAACAATCAACACCAAATCAGACCGTCTCCATTGCATAGTGCTCTGAATGAGATTTCCAATAGTATATATAAGTTTGAAAATGGATTCCTGGATCAAAAGTTAGAGAAAATTAAAGATACCCCTTTCAAGGCCACAAAACAAAGGAGAAACGGCTAAGAGTCAGGCTCATCGCAAATCAAAAATTGAGGCTCACTGAAATAGTGCCAAAGAGGAAGAGATCAAAAGTTGTGATTAGCTGATCACCGATATCACAAATTTCATATCGGTGGGTCCGATCAATCGAATTATTGGGCATATGAGTGGGACCAAGCTTATTATCGATGGGAGGGAACCAGGCATAGTAAATCCCACATATCAGTTGTGGTAAAATCCCACAGTCCCGCATCTTGCATATCATCTATATCACAATCCCATAGTCCCACGATATTGCAATCACACAGTCCTACATCATCGCAGTCTCGTAATATCATAATATCGACAAATCGGCTATCTACGAGGTCTTGGGCATAGGTTTACGGTTTATCAGTGGTTCGTGATGTTGAGTGCTAATATCACAGATCAGTGATCACGAACGCAAAGGGGTGAAAAAGAAAAAGGCCTGAATCATCGTAGAATGCTGATATCACAGGAATCACTGAAAACTAGGAATATAGTGTTAAGTCATCAGGGAAGGCTGAAAATATTTAACAAAGGAAATCGATGCAAAACAGAGATGGGCGGGCCTTTTTCTCTCTCCTCTAGGGGGCCACGTGGCAGAATACCATTGGTCCTTTTAAATGGCATGGCAGCTAATGTTAGCATGACATGCTAGTATGGAGGGCACGTGGCATACCGATTTGGCCTTTTCAGGGGTCCTATGGGGGCATATCCGGGTGACATGTGTCACCACTCACGAGGTGCCACGTGGCACCGATGACTTCATCAATCTTGAAATTAGTGATCGGCAAAGATAAAAGGTCGCAACTCTAGTTACATATCTACAATTGTAATTTGTGGTAAAAAGGGCTCCGATAAGGGGGTTGGCCCACGATCACATGGAGGTCTGAAGAACCAAGGGCCATTCCCTAAAGGCGTGAATCGAAAATCGGTGATTGCACAGGTCAAATTTTCTCCTCGACTGTAGTCCCTCCAGGCTTGTGATTGCAATATGCAGGGGATCCTCCTAGATGCGATATTTTATTTGTCATATCTTATGAAGACTTCATGTCCAGATAGTTGGCTGCACTATGAAAAGAGGTGAAGGGGTCTATCTCTCCCGTATTGCGATTGTGATGCCTTCGGTGGGCTTGACCCCACAGATCGACAATCACAGGGGTCAAGAGGAAATATCAAAGGCAGACATCAGAAATTGCCGAAGTGCAGGATTTCAAGTATTAAAGAAAAAGGCCCCTGGACAAAATTTTAAAGGCTCTAATGCCTTCAGGCTAAGAACTTGGTTCAAGCCCCCGATGATATGAAGAAAACTACAGAAATGGGCCAAAGTAAAAGGGGCTAAAGGGGATCGGGACGTGCATGTTTCACGACGTTTTAAGTGATAAAGGCCATCACTGGAAACTCCTCCATATTACATGATGAGCACATCACTAGGCATATCAGGACATTGATTGTGTAAGACAAGACTTTAAAAGTGTGATCGGTTGGCAGCTGTGGCTTTTAATAAAACAAGTGGTGCATTCAAACCCGGCATGGGCTGATCTAGAAAGGCCCATTGTGACACGGAATCAGGGTCGGCACTGACAGGCTTCAAAATGTACTTAGTAGCTCAGGAGGATTTAATTATCAGGCATGGTGTCCCATACAGTGGGAAGACGAAGTACCACCAAAGTGTCTCTTGTTTCAGTACTATTACATGAAACTGATGGAGCTCACTCCAAACTTTAAAAGATGAATAGTTCAAGCAGTAAAGGTTGAAGCAACGGAAGTCAGCTGAGTAACATAGGAGGCCAGATTGTGAGCATAATCCAACCTAAATCAGCGGTGATCATAGGGATGGGCACAAAGATATTTTTATGATGTCCATTTGATTTTGACTTGTTTGTTGTCTTTTAATGTGTCTCCCTTCAATGAGGCAATTAATTCTATAATGTTTTTGGGCCACAGAGCCATCCGTGGAAGAGACAACTAGTCAATCTAATAGTTGAGACTCAACCAAAGATATTTTTGATGTAATGAATGTTCAACGCTCCCCCTCTTGAGATAAATAGGGGGAGGAAACATAAATTCTAAAGAAAACACTACATGTTATTTTCAGACTGTATGGCTTTCTAATACAGATCTTTCAGAATATCAAGGAAATGGTGGCGATTCCCCCTTCAAGTATTACTATATGTTATTCCTTTGCTAAAACCCATTTATGTTCATGTTTCTTCTCTGAATTCATGCAATCATAGCTGCTATAAATATTTCAAACTCCCTTAAAGGTTCATTTGTATCGATATGTTAATGCATATGCTTGTAACTTTTTCACAGATTCATTTGTATTGACATTTTTAATGCATGTGCCTGTATGGATTATTGGAATTATACCTTTAAATCTATGCTACATGAATCATAGCATTCAATCCCTCTTTCATCCATTATATCTACCTATAACTCAAATAAGTATAGAAATTTTCAGTGACTGAAGCTCTATGTGTTAAGTGTGGAATTCTTGAAGCTATAAGATCTATGTGATGAGTTTCCCTATCTCCTTATCCTCTCTCATTTTCTCTACAAAATACTTTTTAAACTGTAAATCCTTGAACTGTTTGGCCTCCAATATTTTGTGCATATATTTCTGCGAACTACATATGTGAAGAAGTACGAGAAATACCAGAAATACATGTCTTATACCTTTGGATAAATGAACCAACCCTTTATATATATGTAAAATATATGTGATGTCTCGATTTCACTGAGAATCATTTGAGACACTCCAAATATAGATGTGCCCAGGCACTGGTTTTGTGAGAAATCCAAGGCTGTCTTTGGGAGTAACAACATCTTCAGGCGTCATTACTGGGGAACATATTGAATGACTTTTCCCTTGGGATAGAACAAGTTGAGAACTCTTTATGTAGGTGAGAAAAGTCTGTTATGATTGCATCCACATCACCTTGGCGAATCCACAATCCCCATGATCATTTATCACCCTAGCTATTAAAATCCATCACTCGCTTAGATACATCTAAGCAGAAAGCCCCATTTGTATTTGATCCAGAAAAATTAATTTCCAGGAAAGTATTGAAAGAGAAAACTCCTGCTACCTGTGCTACCATATCTTCAACCTCTGTAGCAGCCTCATCCAGCTCTCACCCCACTATTTCTCACTACTCATGACTTACTCCTAAGACCCTGACATACCCTGCTACTAGTCTAGCCACTCCAACCACTGTGGTTTTCACTCAAGTTCCTCAGGCGAATCTCAATTCCCCTCCATTAATCCAGATGGCTCTTCCATGTTTCTTTTTAAATAAATATTCCCCTCTTAATTTAACTCAACCCCTAAGTGTCATGCCCCAAGACTACCTAAAGCTTCTGCCTAGGTTCAATGGGGAAGATGGTAACACAACCCAGAGACACATCGAAATCTTCTATGACTTTGTTGAGAACATAAACATTGAACAATTGGATGTGGTCATGAGACTTTTTGTACAATCCCTCAATGGAGAGGCTAGAAAGTGGTTCAAAGCCCTACCCAATGCCTCGATGACTACCTGGGAGGAACTTGAAAACTCTTTCACATAGAAATGTGGTGAAAAGAGAAATCATGAGTACCTTCTCGTAGAGTTTAACGCCATAAAGAATAAGCCAAAAGAGGATATCTCAGTATTTATAAAAAGGTTGAACAAGAAGTACAATAACCTGCCAACTAAGATAAATCCTCCTCCACCTATTGTTCGAGTATTTTTTTTTTGAGATTTTGAATCTAATTTTGGCTTTATTCTAAGGGAAAGGAAGTCTCTCACTCTAGATCAACTCCAAATCGATGCAGTTTGAGGTGGAAGTGAATTTCACCTCAGTAGGCAAGTCAAGAGGAAAACAAGAACCTACTAAGAATAAAAGAGGGAAAGAAGAGGCATCCTCCTCTAGTCAAGATAGAGAATCATCAGACCTAAAGTGGGATGAATTGGACAAACTCATCAGGATTTTATCACAAAAGGCTAAAAAGCTTGAAATTGAGAACAAGAGCCTCTCCAAACAGAAAGCTCAAGTCAACAATTGGGATTATAACCCACAATATAGAAGGCCTACATTACTAATACTTCCAAGGGAAAGAAAGGAACAACTTGATCAGAACCCTCATCATCTATATTTAGAAGAAAATCTCGATGAGAAATTCTTGGATACATAGTAGATGTGGGGAAATTTGTATTCTTCTTTTTCTGAATAAGAACATGAGAATATGGTTCACTAGGAGGCCAATCATGATAGAGAAGTAGTAGTATATGAGGAAGATATAGATTATTATTGTGAACAATTTGCAGATTTCATGCAAGCACAAACACAATGTAAGTATAATCTAAGATCTTCAAAGAGAAGGTCAAGAGAACTAGAACTACAAGAGGGAATTTCTCCACAAGTTGTTCCCATGGTACTTGATAAAGGGAATGGTAAGCTAAATCTTGACCCCTCCAAGATGAAAGTCCCCTCCAATAAGGAGAGCAACAGTTCTGAGGGACACACAGAAAAGGAGGCACCTGTTCTACTGAAAACTGCCAGTGGGAAGGAAGAAGGAAGAGAGCGAGGAGGTACAGAGAAAGTCCAACCCACACTCAATCTCTAGAAGGAGCTTGAAAAGGTAAAAAATCCTATTCCTTGAACTGAGCCTCTAAGGTAACCTAATTATAGAGATCAAGTCTTGCAATTCATACATCCACCTACCTCAGCACCAACTCATGATATCTTAAACCTCCAAGAGGAGAGGCCAATGGTTGTTTTTGGGCCGCATGTGGAAGACTTGGATCGTTCTACTACACCCTCCTACATGACCCTAGTAATCCACAACCTCTTACTGCAAAATTGCATGTTGGATTCCAGAGCCTCACACAACCTCATGCCATTAACAATGATGGAAAAACTAGGATTGGAGATCACCAGACCATACAAGGACCTGTAATCTTTTGAATCTAAGAGAGTCAAGTGCTTAGGGATGATAAAGGATCTGGTGGTAGACATGGCTCAGATCCCTATGAAGAGTGTGGTAATGGACATAGTGGTGGTCGATATTCGTCCTCGGTTCAGAATTCTCTTATCTAGATCTTGGGGTTCCAAGGTGGGGGGCTCTATTAACTTAGACCTGACTTATGCCACTATTACCACTTTTGGAGGTGAGCAAAGGAGAATGTATAGAGAATCCAGGTTTGTGAAAACTATGACCCCAGCTAAAGGCTTAGATAAATCCCCAATGCATGGGAAGGAAAGTGATCTCTCCTGCATGTTCCTAGAAGAAGATGAGACCTTCCTAGAGGAAACATCAGTACATCTAACAAGGTAGTCAAAACACCAACATGCAAATGAAAACAAAGTATGGAAATTATACTTTGACGGAGCAAACTCAAAAGAGGGCAATGGAGTTGGAGTATTGTTGGTATCTTTGGAGGGAAGCCTGATACCCATCTCATTCAAACTCGAGTTTGAGGTGACGAACAATGTGGCAGAGTATGAAGCATTTCTACTTGGGTTACAAACAACAAAAATTATGAATATTGAATGCCTAATGGTCTATGGAGACTCTGAGCTGGTCGTAAGGTAGATCAGAAATCAATGTTAGGCCAAACACCCTATACTGAGGACGTACCAGAATGAAGTGTGGAATCTAATTGATAATTTCTTCCTTGCCTTTAATATCCAATTTCTACCTAGGGAAGGAAACATAATGGCTAAATCCCTTACTATAGCTGCAAGCAGTTTCAGGCCCTCTCAAAATCCACTCCTCAGATATGAAGTAGAAGTCATATACAGACCTTTAATACCTGATAACGTCAAACACTGACAGGAATTAGAGGATGAAGAGAAAGTCAAAAGATTCATAGAATTCATTGGGGAGCTCGCCCACTCCACCATCGACCAAGAAGAAGAAACAAATCAAGAAGCCACTGCGTGGAAAGACAAACGGTTGGGCGTAAAATTTTGCAACTGAAAGGGAATACCATCGCTCGTAGACTGGTCCCACTCGAAAGGCTTTTTAATAAGGACAACATAGTCTCCAAACCAATGGCTCTAAAAATAGATGATTGAGTAAAATACTACAACATCGGATCAGAGGAGGAACCCTAGATGATCAAGCTATCAAAAGGAATCCCCTTGCAATATAGACAAAGGTATTTAAATCTATTCAAAATTTACAAGGATATATTTGGTTGGTCTTATGAAGATTTGAAAGCATTTCATAGTAACATCATTCAGCATAAGCTTCTTTTGAAGATTGGAATAAATCCATGCAAATAGAAACTCAAGTAGATAAATCCACTCTTTTTCCCCTCCATTGAAAAAGAGGTGAGAAAGCTGCTACAGGCAAATATCATAGTTCCTTTAAGGTACTCTGAATGGGTGGCCAGCCTAGTTCTTGTTCGGGAAAAGAGCGGAGAAATAAGGCTATGTGTTGATTTCCAAAATCTAAAAGGGGCATCACTAAAAGACAACTACCTACTGCCCAAGATGGATTATATGTTGTAGAAGGTGGTTGGCTCAACTAGAATGTCCATGATGGATGGCTTTTCTGGTTAAACTAAGTGGTAGTCCACCATGATGAACAAAGGAAAACTACTTTCACCAGCTTGTGGGGAAAGTTCATGTATGCTAGCATGCCCTTTGGTTTTATCAATTAAGGGGCCACATTCCATAGAGCGATGGACATGGCTTTCGTAGGCGAGCAAGACAAATTCATGGGGGTTTATTTATATAATATCACAGTATTTTCTAAGACTAATGAAGAGCACATCCTCCACTTAAATATCACCTTTGAGAAAGGTAGGAGATATGGTCTTTCTCTAAAACCTAAGAAATATGAGCTCACCCTGAGTGAGGGAAAGCTAATGGGACACATAGTAGCACACAAAGGAGTAAATATCGATCCTGAATGAGTCAAATCCATCAACCATATTCCCTTGCCTAGAAATAAGAAAGAGGTCCAAGCCTTTTTGGGGAGAAAAAATTTCTTGAGGTGATTCATACCCAATTATGCATAGATAGTCAAGGGTATTACAAACATGCTTAAGAAAGAAAATGAAGTCAAGTGGAGACCTTCCCCCCAAGATTCTTTCATTAGAATTAAAGAAGCTTTAGTTGAAGCCCCAGTACTAGTCAGCCCCGACTATTCAACATCTTTATACATCTTCTCTTTTGCTTCCCCACATACTATTGCCTCAGTCCTCCTACAAAAGAATAAATATGGTTATGAACAACCCATCACCTTCTTAAGTCAAGTTCTAAGGGATGCTAAGCTGAAATACAAAATTTTGGAGAAGTAAGCTTATGCACTAGTCAAGGCTTTGAATTCATTTTGTATGTATGTGCTACAATAGGATATCATGACATTTTTCCCAACGATAATAGTTAAGGAAATCTTGGTGCAAGGAGACAGCGAAGGAAAGAGGGGTAGGTGGATAGAAAAAATACAAGAATATGAGCTAGACATAAAGCCCAGCAAGCTTATAAATGGCCAGGGGTCGGCCAAGGTTTTATGTGAATCCAATTGCCAAGCGCTAAGGATAAACCTGATCAAAGAGGAAGGCAGACTAGAGGATCATCATAGAGGGATTAAAATATCTGAGCAGAAGATCTACGGGAAATATGAGGGATCACCCTAGTATAAGAGCATCGTTCATTACCTCTTATTCCTAAGGTTCTCGTTGGGGATGGATAAATCCAAATGCCAAAGTATGAGATTGCAAGCACAAAAATATATCATACCCAATGGCTTACTCTATTGGAAGGACCCGTTGGGGGTATTGCTATTATGCTTGGTGGAGGGTGAAACCCAAAAGCTGCTTGGTGGAGGTCACTACAACTGGAATACCACAACACATAAAATCCTTAAGGCAAGATTCTACTAGCCTACGTTCTTGGGAAATGTTCATTCCTACGTTAGATCGTTCTAGAAATACAAGGTGTTTGCTGAGAGACAAAATGTTTCTCCTCTTCCCCTCATTCAAGTGCACGTGGATTAACCTTTTAGACAGTTAGGATTGGACTTCATAGGAGAATAAACCCACCTTCCAGTGGCCAACATAAGTGGATATTAACAACCACTGACTATTTCACCAAGTGGATATAGGCCATCCAAGCTAAAAGCACTATGAATTCAATGATAATCAAATTTATGGAGGAGAATATGTTATCTTGCTTTGTTTGTCCCTTTAGAATTGTCACTAATAATGCTCATGTCTTCAAATATGCCAAGTTCACCAGCTTGTGTCATAAATATAATATCATCATCAGGCACTCCACTACCTATTATCCTCAAAGTAATGGCTTAGCTAAGTCCTCAAACAAAACTGTGGTGAGGGTCCTGAAGAAGACCTTCACCAAAAATTAGAGGAACTAGCACTCCCAAGTACAGTTTTCCCTATGGGCCAACTGGGTAACTCCTATGCGATCCATGGGGAAATTGCCTTTTGATCTAGTGTATGGTAACGTTGTTGTCTTCCTGATCCAATGAGCTATGCTAGTGGCGAGTGCCTTAATGCAAATGATAAATCAGTTGGTCAAGCTTCATGAGAATAGAGAACAGGTGGGGGCCAAATTGTCAAATTACCAAAAAAAGATGAAATCCCTATTTGACAAAAATGCTAGGGATCGACTGCTTCAATCAGGATATTTAGTTCTCTGTTGGGATGTTTGATGGCAAGACAAAGGCAAACATGGAAAATTCGACCCACTATGGTTCGACCCTTTCAAGATTGCTGAAGAAAGAGGAAATGACACATACATGCTTGAGAATCTAGACGGCGAATCTCTGGAATTGCCGGTAAATGGTCAGTTCCTCAAACTTTATTTCGAAAACTTGAGGTACATGTCTTGCACTCATTGTAAATACCGGTGTGTGTATTGTAATTGTTATATGTATTTTTCAGTTTATGTTGAAAATTCCATTTGCACAGAATTATATTTTGTTTAAAAATGACTCCATACCCAATGGAAGGAAGGCTACTGGTCTGTAGGTTCCCAACACCTTACCAACAAGGCACTATCCCTAGTTGGAGCCAATGTTGTCACTCATTGCATTATGAGTTTTCAGTTGATCAAATTTTCCAAAGAGAAGTTAATTTTGAATCCATCTCCCAGGCCACAAAAACTCTCAAGGAAAAATCAAACCCTCTCCATTTCATAGTGCTTTGAACAAGATTTCCAATGGTATATAGAAGTCTGAAAATGGACTTCTGGGTCAGAAGTTAGGGAAGATTAAACATACCCCTTTCAAGGCCACAAAACAAAGGAGAAATGGCTAAAGGTTGGGCTCATCACAAATCGCAACTCGAGGCTTACTCAAGCAACACCAGATAGGAAGACATCAAAAGTTGTGATTGGCCAATCATCGATATTGCAAATCGCATATTGGCGGGTCCGGTCAATCTGCTTATCAGGCATATCGTTAGGACCAAGCTTATCGATGATTGGAGGGCCCCGGACACAGTAAATCCCGCATGTCAATGGTGGGAAAATCCTACAGTCTCATATCTCACATATTGGTCATATCACAATTTTGTAGTCTCGTGAAACGTAATCCCAAAATCCCGCATCATTGCAGTCCCGCAATATTGCAATAAGGGAAAATCAACTATCTACGGGGTCCCAGGAATAGGCTTATAGTTTATCGGTAATTCATGATGCTGAACACCGATATCGCAGATCAACGATCA